>JZKD02S1674609.1:450414-460856 GCA_000966675.3 Picea glauca | reverse complement strand
AAGATCCTTCTAGAAGCGGAAGCTTCTATTAGGTCTTCTTACATCCGCCTTATTCTATTTTATTGAAAGGCCTTATTAATATTGACCTTTATTACATCCGAATATATTGATCTACTGATGTGCGAGTTAGGACCCTAACACAAAATTAGTCTGATGGAGATGCTCAGATGCTGACACAAATCAAAGCATTGCCAGAAGGAGAAATGAAGGCTAGATTTTTAGATTCATTTCTAAAAACCATGGTAAAATCTCAACATCCACAAAGTAAGGTAAGAAGCCACTATTCATAGATGCTTCTTTTGAAAGGAATATCAAGCCATTTATTAGACAAAACCAGAAAGACAAGATGAAACCTTTGACTATAAATGATTTGGGACAAGAAATAAATATTCTTAAGAAGGAAGTTGCATAAATAAAGAAAAGATTGAAAAAGAATCTGAACTTGAGGATGGATACAAAGCTTATTCATGGGCTAGACAAGAAATAAGAGGCCTACAACAACAAATCCAGGCCCTGCAATGCATGCCTTCCCTAGAAGAAATTCCTCAGAATGCAAATGCCAACATTAGTACATTTGAAACAAATTCTATATAAGGTTTGAATTCTATGGGAATAATGGCCATCTAGCATCAACAATATCATGTGATGATTAAGCTGAATATTCAAGGTCAAATCTTTAAATTGAAAGCATTGATCGATTCAGGATCATATTTTAACATCCTAAATAAATATTTTATTCCTTCTTGTTATTGGTTAAAAAATAACAATGCAACCATTGGGATAGGTAATCAAACCCTAAATATGGAATGTGAAGTTGAAAGGGTCAAGTTATGTTTTGGACCTTACTTCTTGAATCCAAAGTTTTCCCTTGCAGAAATTCCAATACCTTGTCTTTTAGGTACTCCATTTTTGGCTACTGCTGAACCACATGGTTTTGAAAAATTACCTAATGGAAAATATGGATATTTTATTACAATAGAAAGGAGAAAAATCGTAATCCCATTTGTATCCGTCCCTAAGTTGTCCACAATGGTTCAAATGTCTCAGAATCTTATAGAGAAAGAGAAAAAGATTCAAGAACTCCAGGAAATGAAGAGCAACCAGAGGATTGATCAACAACTCAAGTAGCTAAAAATTCAAGATAGGATTAGTCAACTGCAAAAAAGATTAGAAGATCAGGTATGCTCAAAACTCCCAGCTACATTTTGGGAAAGAAAAACTCATTTTGTTGAATTACCATACAAAGATAGCTATGAGGGAAAACCTTGTAAAAGTAGAGCAATACCTATGAATGCTAAATATCAGAAATTGTGTTCTAAAGAAATCCAAGGATTATTGAAAAAAGGATTGATCAGAGAATCCATTAGCCCATGGAATTGATATGGATTCTATGTTAATAAACATTCTGAGCAGATTTGAGGAGTCCCAAGATTGGTAGTAAACTATTCTCCTTTAAATTCAGTCCTAGATGATGATACTTATCCTATACCCCACAAATCCAGTATGGTCAATAGAATAGCAAATGCAAAGATATTCTCAAAGTTTGATTTAAAATTTGGATTTTGGCAAGTGGCTATAAAGGAGGAAGACAAATTCAAAATGACATTTAGTGTTCCTGCAGGTCACTATGAATGGAATGTTATGCCCTTCGGCCTTAAGAATGCTCCGGAAAAATTTCAAAGGGTTATGGATGACACTTTAAAGGCATATTTTGACTGGCTAATTGTCTACATAGATGATATATTAGTCTTCTTAGATTCCATAGACCAACATTTCAAGCATTTGGATATGTTTTTAAAGGTCATCAAACAGTCTAGTCTAGTTCTTTCTAAAAATGAAATGGATCTATTTAAAACCTCTGTCAAATTTCTAGGTCACACAATTTCAAATGGCCAAATTATTCTTCAAACCCATGCAATGGAATTTGCAGAAAAATTTCCAGACAAAATCACTGATAAGGCCCAACTCCAACGCTTTCTAGGAAGCTTGAACTATGTAAGACGTCTTTATAAAGATTTTTCTAAGGATATAAAAATTATGAATGACAGGCTCAAAAAGGATCCTATGCCTTGGACTTAAGCACACACTGAGGCTGTGAGAAAAATAAAATCTAAAGTTAGGCACTTGCCAATACTGCATGTTGCAAGTGATGAAATATTTAAACTTGTTGAGTCTGATGCCAATGACCAAGGATGGGGAGCAGTTCTTAAAAAAGTTAAGGCAGGGAGATCAAAGCCACAAGAAGAAATCATACATTTTGCTTCAGGGACCTGGCTCGACAATGAAAAGAACTATGCAACAATTGAAAAATAAATAAAGGCGGCCCTCAATGCAATCAATAAGTTTGAAATATATCTCATCAATAAAAAATGTATGCTCAGAATTGATGGTGTTGCAATGAACAAGGTGTTACATAAGAAAATCACTAAAGCAAGTGAAGCAAAATTTGCAAGATGGCAAGCTCTATTTACAAATTTTGATTTTGATATTGAACACATCAAAGGCTCTGAAAATTCTATCCCTGATTTTCTCAGTAGAGAAAACCTTCAAGAGAGCGTAAAAACAAGCAAGCGAGGGAACAAGCGAGTGAGGACAAGCAAACATGGTTACAAAACAAGCAAGATCAAATGCAGAAAGCCATTGTTTGGTTATTGTTACTGAATGGAAAAATGGAGGTGAACAAATAAGGAATATCCCGAACAATGAAGATTGGGAAGTATATGCCCAATTATGGAAACCTACATGGAAAATCAAAAGAACCGAAGTTCTCGATATGAATTTGCAACAAATTCATCTCCTACCAAATTATGTTCTAGAACTCAGAAGAATCCCATTTTATACTGAAAACATTTGAGACATGCTTTATGAAATATCGACCAGAGATACATTTGATGCTACTTCAGATTTATGCTACACCTTCAGAGATATAAACTTGATTTGGAAAAAGTCTAATAATAATACAGGATTATCTCATCAATATTTTTCACTTGATAGGCCCCACTCCTATGCTATTTGGCCAGATCAAGATCCCACACAGAAGTTCTTCGAAATAGACATGAATTACAGTGAATACAAAAAGGCATGGTGGAATTTTCTCAGGAAAGAGAATAGGAATAAGACATATTTCACATTATTGAAATTCAGAAGTGTATATGCTAGTATGAGGGGATTATATCACATTCGGCTATCATATTGGTGGAGAGTCTTGGGCATCAATAAAAGCGCAATGGACCCAACATACTTAAATATAGAATGCACAACCAAAGATGTTCCACTAAGAGAAAATCGTGATCTCTTTGAATCTGACAAAATCATTAATGACATTATATTTTCATTGTATGCAACTCATCAGCTCCAATGGCTTGTAAAAACGAGAATATCTACACAATAATTCCAAGGAAAAACAATCATAGTACGTAAGCTTTACAACTAAAGTGACAAAACTCACAAATCTGTTTGAAGAGTTTTATAGTAGCACCAAAATTTGAAGGGTTTCCAGATAATTCCTTAGGTCAATCTATATTTTACTCAGGATTGAGGTATCCTGAAATGTGTTATGGTAGAAAGATGTGAATTTGAGTTTGCAAGTCTGAAAATATCTGTAAATTTTGTTTGAAATTCATAGAAATCTTTCCACAATGCATGTTTATATATTTTCTTCTGAGTAAAAGTTCATTTGAAGTTAACCATAGGTTTGCTTAAGATTCGGGAGCATTATCGTCCTTCTGTTTTTCCCGCTAAGACAACGAAGTTGCTCAGGGAATCTGTTGAAGCAACAATGTTGAATCTGCTTAAAGAATCATGTAGGGGTTTGTGTAGAAGTTCATAACATCAGAAGAAGGTTCAAAGAAAAAAGAAAGCATCATTCCTCGTCGAGGGACGCCTCTGCAAAAAATTGGTATCAGAGCCAATCCAGGTTCCATGGATTCTCCCTCTAGTTCTAATACTTCTCGTTCTATGTCTTATAAAAAAAATGAAGCAGAAAGCAATAGAAGAAAGTCATAATGCTAAAAATGAAATATCAATTATTTCTCGTCTGTTTGGTTCAATGAGAATGTGTGATGTGAATAGTTTCAATAAAGTATATAAAGAAGAAAATCCTCTCCCTAGGTGGAAACTTCCTAATTCATCTACTAAATATATTTATGATGATATGACTATGTTTCAACTACGTGCATCTTCTCAATTTAAAATCATCGAAACGATATTTGAAGTCCAACAAAATGCATTTGATCATTGTATTATCCCTACCTTAGACCCTGATGAAATTAGGATTGAAGCCAAAAAATCCAGAGAAAACTTCTGACATATCGGATGTATCAGAATAGGCATTGAACCTTTGCACAAATATGGTATACCTGCATTCACTCTTATTGTTGTGCTTGATAATCGTTTCAACAAATGTGTCCATGCTCTAATAGGAGGTGTACAAGGTGATCTGGCCAGAGGCCCTATCTGGTTTGACTGTCATCTAAATTCTAGAGTCTTTGTCACTAACCCAAACCTCAAATATATATTGCAAGTTAAGGTTCTCACCAAAGGATATGATATGAAGCCTAGTTTTGAAAATATTGCAATCCCTTATAAGTTGGCACTCAAATATACTAACACTCTATGTCTAGCAGTTTTTCATGCACCTGATAGAGATTCAGGGAGTTCTACCTTAGTATATACCTCTGCAGACAACGCCAAACTTGTTCCCCAAGCCATTTTATGGGAACAATTAGATTTTCCTACTAAATGGGTAGTGCAAGATCCTAAGCCCTCACCCCAAATTACTCTCAATACTGCATATATTGTAGAAGATCATACTCAAGTAGTTATTCAATTTCCCCCAAGAAGGTCTGTCTCTTCTAAGTCATCATATCCTGCATTACATGCAACCAGACTTGAATGTTCTCACACTCCCATTTTTTCAATGGTCGCCCATTCCAGGACTCATCCAATGCCCTTTATGCTCTGATCTTGTCTCTAACTAGTCTTCTCAGAGCAGCCAATGTGGTGAAGTATTTTTAAACTTTCCATCTACATATTATTTTCCATCTCCAAATTTTGAAGGCATAGATCCACCCATTTGTACTCATGAACCCATATGGATGGCACCACCTTATATTCTTCCAAGACAATGTCCACTATGCCTTAAGATGGTCAATACCCAACCTCAAGTATGCTCTCCTATACATAAAAACCATAATCCCAGAAGTGATTATCCTCCAGCCTCGATCTCAAAAGAAAGTTGTCCTCATTCAAAGTGTTTTTATACAATAGACATAGATTTTCCACATGAAAGCCATTTCTTAGTATACATGAAGGTTATTGCCTTCTCAAGCGATCTAGATCGCATTGAATGTTCATAGTAACAGACTGTTGACAATTAATACAAAAAATATCGAGAGATATGAAAGAAGGGAAGACGTATGGGCCAACGTGGATCTCTTGTGTGCTCCCACTGCTGAGTTGCAACTCATCACTATATTAAATGTTTTAGATAAAATAAGTGCACATTTTCAGATAAATTTATCTATCACATTTATGGTTTCATAAATCAGAGAGGCTTTAACCTTTGATAGTTTTCCATATTTTTTACAGTAAAAAAGTTTAAATAAGAAAATACCATCCCACCATACCAAAAAAAAAATTGTATTAATTATTATAAATGTGTTCTTATCATTAAATGTTTTTCTGGTAATTAATTTTTAAAATACAACTATAAATCATATTTTTTATAAATATATAATTTTTAAAAGCTCATAATTTTTCCTGAAATTTGAATAAATTATTTTTGAAAAAGAAGATTGAAACCAAATTTACAAATATAATAATAAGACTCTCTTAGAGTCGAAACAATGTTTTTGACTTCTCATCTCGAGTAACCCATAACAATGTTTTCTTCTCATCTCCTTAAAATAACCCATAACATAATGGGGTAATATTAGAACAAGTTTTAAACAATTTATGAAATTTTTGCCATAGTACAAATAGTGACATTTGGTAATGGAAAAGGAATGTGAAGAGGAACGATCTTTGGATAGGAAAAATGGGAAAGGCGATAAGCTTCTTGAAAATTTATCAACATTCTCTATTCTCTGAAAATTTATGTTTACTGTGGCCCAAGCTGCCTCTTCAGAGCAAATCACAATCTTGAAATAAGAATGGAAATCAGCAGCATTTTTAAATATAAATGGAAAGGAAGATGAACTATGAGAAACCTGTATAGACATCCTATAATCAAGTCAAATCGTGAGAATTAAGAACTCAAAAGATGAATGGAAATCAACAACATTTTTAAATATAAATGAAAAGGAAGATGAACTATGAGAAATATGTATAGCCATCCTATAATCAAGTCAAGACGTGAGAATTAAGAACTCAAAATATGGATTTGTATGGTCCAAAAATCCTGCCCTATGGATCTATAATCCTAGGTTAGACTACAAGGCAATGTGTGAATCTAGAAAAATTGAAGAACTGCACTCATATTTTGAAGTCAGTTTGGAAGATTAGATCCCCTTTGAAATCCAAATCCAAAATTTTCATGTGATTAGTCATAAGTAACAATGCACATGGACAGAGACGGGCCAAGCAAATGTCCCCTATGTTGAGAAAAGGAAGAAACTATAAGCCATTCGCTACTTTTTGTGCCTACTGTTAGAATAATAAAGAAACATCTAGATTCTATTAAAATAATAATATTGTTTAGAGTTTGTTTCATTGTTACCGGATTGGGGTTGAAGGTGGTTTGAGATCCACTTAGATAGGAGAGTGATATAATATATTATTAAACTATACATGTAATAGTTTTCTCTCATCAATTTAAGTTTTGTGCGCTCCGTCTCACTTGTGTGTGGTTCAGTCTACGTGTTTATTTTGGTATCAGAGAAACAAGTTACTTAACCACTCTGAGGAACCACATGGTGATTGCACTGATAAGTGTTTGGTGTCTTATCTGCATTCGTTGTTTCCTGCCTATCTATCCCTTTGATTTTTGAATCAAGAATTCGTGTTAGCCAGTGTTGTTGTTGTTGCCATCGCTATTGGAGATAGCACTTAGGTTGCTATATAGTGTGACTACGAGCTATCTGTTGGACTGTTGTTGGCGCTGTGATTGAAATGCGTACAGGTTTGCAGGTGTGCTATCTGCATTGCGTTGTGATTTCTCTATGATTGATTGATCCAGTGTTGTCACTACAAGTGGAACCAGATACCTACACTGTCTCTGTGAGAGTGCAAGAGTTGGTCCAACTATTCCTTCTCTGGTGTGGTGAGCGCAGATTTGAGGTTGCTACACGCGATTTGAGGTTATTGCGTGCGAGTTGAGGTTGTTGCGCGCGAGTTGACTGTTTTTGCAGAGTTGAGGTTGGATTCAATGCCCCTCTTCTCTCATCGGTGCCCCTTGTAGTTTCCTATCGTTGTCCCTTCGAATTCTATATACGTTGTCCCTCCACTCTATATGGATGTGTTTTATTTTTTGTTGGACATCCTGTTTCTATATACGAGAAGGAGTGAGATCATTGTTGTCCTTGCTACTATGTAATCGAATCGTTGAGTGTTTGTGTGAAGGTGTTGTGATATATATACAGTTGTGTGTTGTGTTGGTTGTTGCAGTGTCATTTCTCACAATTTTCCAAGTTGCGGGAGTTTTGAAAGAGTGTTGTGTTCGCTGAGCATTGTGCAACAGAGAAGGATCCCACAAGGTATCAAACACTTATTTATTGTTTCTTTTAAATTGGCGAATAATCATTGAATTATTTGTGGAAGAAAATGGTGAATACTCTTGCTAATTCATATTTAAATGAGTCTACAAAAATTGATGGCGAGAATTATGTAAACTTGAAGTTTAAGCTGACCATTATTCTCGAGGCATATAGCCTATGGAAGATTGTCAAAGGTGATGAGCCCAAACACATTGTTGTTGCCTCGATCTAGATTGGGATAGGTGAGAGATGAAAGTGAAAGTGTACATCATTCCTCATATAAGGGAATGCAAAACTTCCAAAGAGACGTGGGACGTTCTCAAAGGTTTGTTCAAAACCTCTAATGCAAACCAGATCTTATTTTTAAAAACTAATCTACTATCTATCAAAATGGAAGCCAATGAAAGAATAAGTAATTTTGTTTCCAGAATTAAAGACTTAAGTGATAAGCTGGGTGACATTGGTGAAAAGGTTTCCAGTAATAATTTAGTAAATTACATTGAAGGGTTTAGTGCAATATTATAAAGTCTTTATTTCAGCATTCTCATCTAGACCAATGCCCCCTACCTTTGATGAATTGACCAATATACTCCTTCAAGAAGAAGAAAGAATGAAAAATTGTTATCAGGACTCAAGTGGCTCATATTTGGCCTTGATTGCAAAAGGTAAAAGATCATACCGAGGTAAACTGTGGGACAAGAACAAAGGCCAGTTTCAAGCAAAGAAGAATGGTATGACACATCCTGATTCTTATGTTAAGAGAAATGTTGAATGCAAATATTGTGGAAAACATGGACATCTTGCTAAAGATTTCTATAGAAGAAAGAATCATGAATCAAATCAAAGATATAAAAGGCATAATGGAAATTATGTGCATAAAGACACTTCAGTCAATGATGAATTTAAAAACCTTAAGTTGTTTATTTTTCAAGTTGCGTTGTCTACTGAAAATGATGATGAGAATGCATGGTTCATTGATTCAAGTGCATCATCTCATATGACCTGTAATAGAGAAAGGTATGATGAATATTATGAGAAAATTGATGGCACACACATTTATTTAGGAGATAACATATCACATAAAGTCCAAGGCTATGGATTAATAAGTGTGAACTTACCTAATGGATAATTAAGACCGATTCATAATGTTATGTATGTTCCTGGTATTAAAAAGAATTTGATATATGTTTCAACTATCACTGATAATAATCTAACAGTGGAATTTTGATCCAGATTATTTTCGACACGAAATGAGAGCAGAGATATACTAAAGAAATGCACAGAGATATTGCAGATATTCAATAATATAACAGAAATGTATCAGAGATGCAACCATAAACACAGATATACAGTAATATATGATTTTTTATTAATCAAAGAAATGTACAGAGACTGTAAAAATACAGAGTGAAAGACTCACTAGAATGGTGACAGCTTATCTCTGAGAAGAGATGTGACAGCTACTCGCATTCGCAAGAAGATCATTACAATGAGGCTCTGAAGGCCTTTTTACAATAAATGAGAATGCCAAAATTCCTGGACATCCAAAAACCTAACCCTAGGAGATGAAGCGCCAAAAGTCATGTGGGCCCCGTTTGGGTAAGTGAGTACATCAACTTCCCGGGGTCGTAACTTTTGCAGCATACAATCTCTGTTTTAGGCGTGTGATAGCTCGTTGGAAAGGTATCATCGAGGAGATTCATTTTGGGGGCTCAATCATGCCTTTGGCTATCATTGAGAACCTTCATTTAGGCCCTCAAAATGGCCCCGGAAGTTAAAACCTGCTAAAAATAGTAAATTGCCAAAATTGTCAGAAAGTCGTTTTGAGCCAGTCGGAAAAGGTGGGCGGCCACCGATATCCACCTGGATCAATCCTCTCTCCTTAGGAAGCAATGGTCTCCATTGCGTTGAGTTCCCGGGGGAGAGGGAAAAGCATTTGTTGAATATGCATCTTGGTGAGCTGCTTTGTCTTTCTAGGGACGTCACGTTGCTCAGTTTGTGGAAATCTGTCACGAACCTGTTGTGGTTGAGGTTGCTCAACAAGTCGAGATACATGAGAGGACGATGTGCAGAAGGAATCTTTGCACTTTGTTGCAGTCTTGTTGACCTGCTTCTGTTGGATAGAAGGTGCTTGGGGAAAGGTTGTAGTAGTTGCAGTGTCATTTTGTTCTCCTTTTGAACAGATTGTGAAGAAGCTGGATTTTGCAGTATGAGATACTACCTTGCGACTCTTTTTAGGTGGAACAGTAGTCGGAACTACCTCTGGTATTCTGTAGAGATGACCCCCCAAAGTAACAATGACACTACGGGGTCGAGACTCATAAACATCATGGCGCTTCCACATATATGGTTGGCCCAAGAGAACATCACAGACATCTAGTGGGGCAACATCACATAATACCTCGTCCTTGAAGGGTTGGATGCCATATGACAATCGACATTGTTAGTTGACACGAAGATCTCGTCCTTGGTGAAGCCACCCAATGTTGTATGGTTGCGGGTGTGGTGTTGTCGAAAATCCCAATTGTTTGAAAACCTCTGCTGAGATGAGGTTCTTCTGGCTTCCGCTATCAACAATAAAATGCAACGGGGTCCCCTTAACCCACATATGTGAATGAAAAAGGCGCTCCCCCTCTTCAGGATCTGTTGGTTCTTCTGGTTGAATTGTTGCAGTCGCGACAATAGCAGTGGGGTCTGCGTCGATGATCTGTCTTTTACCATTATTTTCAGAATCAGATTCTGAATCAA
>JZKD02S1674609.1:424003-450404 GCA_000966675.3 Picea glauca | reverse complement strand
CTTTGTCTTCCCGTGACCCTTCTTTTCCTGTGTCTTGGACTGGTTTTCGAGAGACTGTTTGTTCGGGCTGTCTTTGTCATACTTTGGTTGTTGCGGATTTGCAGACCCAAATTCCCGTTTGTTCCGGTGCTTAAATTTCTACTCAATTTTAACAGCATATCGATAAGCAGCACCGAGTGATGAGATGTCCAAAAAATCCATTTCAGTTTGGATGTATCTTTGTAGAGCCCCACAGTATTTCATAACCAAATGTCGCTCGGAGTCTTTGATACCCAGCTTGGTGTGCAAGGTAAGGAAGGTGTTGGTGAACTCCGAAACTGCTTGGCCCCTCTCTTGCCGCAGTGTGGTCCATCTCATGTACTGGTCCTCATAGTTTCCAACAGGGTAATACCAAGTGGGATCGGCCCCATATATTCCAGACTCCTCTGTGGAACTTTGCTCCCAGTAAGTTTCCCACCAATGTTTGACATGAGGGAGAGATTTAAGGAGTGCAAAGGTGATCTTTTCTTTGTCAGAAAAATTGTGAACAGAGAAATAACCTTCTAGCAGAGTTAACCATTTTTCTAGGGCTTTTGCATCTATCTGTCCTTCAAATACAGGAATATCAAAATTAACTTGTACATTGAAAGGTGAGGTGCCTTCAAAGTGGCCGCTTGATGAAGATGTTCCTGATGCTATCGGTAGGATTTTAAGGATGTGGGAAAAATTCTCCATCATTTCGTCCCTCTATCACGTGAGAGCTTGCTCAAGCAACAGATTGATAGGATCTTCTGCTCCGTCGATTTTCTTTTCTTCCGCCATTGAGGGTTTCTTGGGTGTGCGAGAGCAATTGTCTTCAAGAGAGACATGCTCGAGACCCAACTTTCTATACTCGGACCTCGTCAGGGACATGCACTGAAAAAAATGATCAAGAGCAGCCTACTCTGATACCACTGATCCAGATTATTTTCGGCACAAAATGAGAGCGGAGATATACTAAAGAAATGCACAGAGATATTGCAGATATTCAATAATATAACATAAATGTATCAGAGATGCAACCATAAACACAGATATACAATAATACACGATTTTTATTAATCAAATAAATGTATAGAGACTGTTAAAAGACAGAGTGAAAAACTCGCTAGAATGGTGGCAGCTTATCTCTCAGAAGAGATGTGACGGCTACTCGCATTCGCAAGAAGATCATTACAATGAGGCTCTGAAGGTCTTTTTACAATAAACGGGAATTCCAAAATTCCTAGACATCCAAAAACCTAACCCTAGGAGATGAAGCACCAAAAATCATGTGGGCCCCGTTTGGGTAAGTGAGTACATCAACTTCCCGGGGTCGTAACTTTTGCATACGATCTTCGTTTTAGGCGTGTGATAGCTCGTTGGAAAGGTATCGTCGAGGAGATTCATTTTGGGTGCTCAATAATAGCTTTGGATATTATTGAGAACCTCGATCGCGAAAAACCTTCATTTATGCCCTCAAAATGGCCCCGGAAGTTAAAACCTGCTAAAAATAGTAAATTGCCAAAATTGTCAGAAAGCCGTTTTGAGCCAGTCGGAAAAGGTGGGTGGCCACCGATATCCACCTGGATCAAATTTGGTAAGTTGAGGTGTGTTTTTAAATATATCTAGAATCACTACAGGGTTGTTTCCACAGGTATCAGGGTTGGTGGATTGTATAAGTTGGATGTGACAATGACGCGTCATGTTGCATTGACATCCACAACAATGTCAACATAAGAGTTATGGCACCACAGGTATGGGCACCTAAATTACAATGATTTGATGTTGTTGCAAAGAAAAACTATGGTAGAAGGTATTCCTGTTATGAAGAATGATCATTTTCCATGTGAAGCATGTGCACTTGGTAAACAATATAGAGAGGAGTTTCCCATTCATACAGAGAAAAGACAAACATATATTCTTGAATTAATTCATACTGATGTATGCACACCTATGAAAACTAGGTCACTTGGTGGTGCTTCCTACTTTCTTATTTTTGTTGATGATAGATCTAGATACACATGGGTCTATTTCATAAGGAGAAAGAGTGATGTATTTGAGTACTTTAAAGAATTCAGAACTATGACTGAAAAACAGACAGAAAAAATGTATTAAAGTTCTCAGATCTGATCAAGGTGGTGAATATACATTAGGTGCATTTAAAAGTGATTGTAAATTTCATGGGATCCAACAAAAATTTACAGTACCTCATATACCTCAACAAAATGGTGTTGCTGAGAGAAGGAACAAAACACTGGTGGAGTGTGCTCGCAGTATGCTTCAAGGTAAAAACATTTCTAATGGTTTTTGGTCAGAAGTCGTTAATACTGCGGTTTAATTAAAGAATCGAAGTCCAACTAAGAAGTTAGATTTCCAAACTCCTTTTGAGATTCTTTATGGTTATAAACCCGATGTCAATCATTTAAGAGTATTTGGATCCACTGCCTTTGCATATATTCCAAAGGATGAGAGAATAAAACTTGATGCAAAGTCAATCAAGTGTGTTTTTATTGGGTATTGTACTGATAAAAAAGCATACAAATTGTTTTATCCCAGTTCACATAAATTGTTTGCAAGTAGAGATGTCAATTTTCATGAGAATGTAGATAGAGTTGATACAATGAATGATGCAGATGCTTGGCATAATGATAGTGATGAACATGTCAAAATAGTTGCAATGGTTAAACGGGAACATGAATATTGTTCAAGAAACGAATGAAAGTAGTATGGACACTTCAAGCAGTCATGATACATCAAGTGGAGAAGAGTCACCACAGAGCAGGAGACGAGATGAAAGCAGTGAAGGACCAAGGAGGTCATTACGACAAACTCAACCACCTATAAGTTATAAAGACTATGCATTGATGTCTCATGTCATGAATTTTGTAGAACCTATAAACTATGATCAAACTAAAGAACATGAAGAGTGGAGAAATGCTATGAATGATGAATATGATTCCCTTATGAAAAATAAAACATGGGAATTAGTTGAACAAACAAAGTTCCTATTGGAAGCAAATGGTTGTATAAATCTAAATTTAAAGCAGATGGTAGCATTGAAAAATATAAGGCAAGATTAGTTGCAAAAGGATATTCACAAAAGGAGGGAACTGATTACGAAGATACTTTTGCACTAGTAGCTAAATTGAATACAATTAGAGTACTGATTGCCTTAGCTACAAAACATAATTGGAAAATACATCAGTTATATGTCAAATTTGCTTTTCTGAATGATGATTTAAAGGAAGAGGTTTATTTGGTTCAACCTGAAGGGTTTGTCAAGAAGGGACAGGAGCATCTAGTCTGTAGGTTAAGGAAATCATTATATGGTTTGAAACAAGCACCGAGATCATGGTATGTAAATATAAATACCTTCTTTTATCAGAATGGGTTTGTGAAAAGCAAAAATGATCCTAACCTGTATGTTAAGAAAGATGAAGAAGGAAATGTTTCTTTAATATCTTTATATGTGGATGATCTCATTATTACAGGCAATGAATGCAAGTTAATTGAAGAGATTAAAATTCAGTTGTCTCAAGAATTTGAAATGAAAGATCTTGGTGAATTGCATTATTGTTTAGGAATTGAGGTTTGGAGAGAATCTGGTAAAACATTGATCACTCAAAGTAAATACAAAAAATAAATTCTTAAAAGGTTCAACATGAGTGAATGTAAAGCTATGTCAACTCCCTTAGAACAAATTGCAAAGTTGTACAGTGAAGATGGATCTAAAGAGGCAGATGGTACTTTATATTGTCATTTGGTGGGAAGTCTGAACTACCTCACCACTACGAAACCAGACATTACATACTCAGTTAGCATCCTTAGTTCATGGCTAATCCTTCAGAGAGTCACTGGAAATATGCAAAGAAGGTACTATGTTACTTGAAAGGAACAAAAAATTTTGTTATTATGTATACTGATGAATTTGATGTTGATCTAACAGGTTTTTCTAATTTAGATTGGGCAGGAAATCTTGATGATAGAATATCTACCTCAGGCTATGCATTTCACATAGGATTAGGGATTGTATCGTGGAGTAGCAAGAAGTAGCCTAATGTTTACTTGTCGTCAATAGAATCTGAGTATAAAGCCTTGACCAGTGCCACTTGTGAAGTTGTTTGGTCTACGGAGAATTCTTACAGATATCGAAGAGGAGTAAAATGGTCCAACATGCATCAACTGTGACAATCAAAGTGCTATCAAATTGTCACACAATCCAATATATCATGCAAGATCAAAACACATCGAGCTACAACATCACTTTGTGAGAGAGAAGATTGAATCAAACAAAATTGATTTGATATTTTGTAATACCAATGATAATGTGGCTAATATATTTACCAAACCTCTTGGTAAACTCAAGTTTGAAATTTTTAGAAGCAAGTTAGGTGTTGTAGAAATTTGTTTCTTCATTAAAGGGGGGTGTTAGAATAATGAAGAAACATCTAGTTTCTATTAAAAATAGAATATTGTTTAGAGTTTGTTTCATTGTTACGCAGATTGGGGTTGAAGGTGGTTTGAGATCCACTTAGATAGGAGAGTGATCTAATCTATTATTAAACTATAAATGTAATACTTTTCTCTCATCAATTTAAGTTTTGTGAGCTCCGTCTCACTTGTGTGTGGTTCAGTCTACGTGTTTATTTACTACACTACACAGGTTTGAAAAGAATTGGAATATGTGATGAGGATTAAAGAAATGTTGAGAAAAGGAAGAAACTATAAGCCATTCACTACTTTTTGTGCCTACACTAGACAGGTTTGAAAATAATTGGAATCTGTGATGAGGATTAAAGAAAGCTTGCAAGGAGAGGACCATTGTTAATGGCCTCAAATATTGGCAATGTAAGCCAACACTAAAACGCTACAAGGCCCTACCTCTAATTGTAGCATGGGGACTCTAGCTAGCACGAAATGAAAGCATCTTTGCAAACGTTCCTTCATTCCATTATGCAACCCAAAGTAACTTGATCTTTGAAAGCATCAAAAAGCTTCCTAAGAACAAACCCTCAAAGACAAATTAGCCAAGCAAATTGACAAATCTGACACTTGGTAGTTTTTTTATGGAGCAACCCAGGGTGATCACCCTAGTTGTGAGGCATGGGGAATAGTGTTCTTAAACGACTCATTTTTTCAAGTTTCAGACAGGAATGAGTAGGAGAACCAACAATTATACATAAATATTTTCTTTCAAATTACTTGTAATTCTTTTTTGAATGGGGGTTCAGAGACTCTTTTCAAAGAGGGTGTTCAACTTGGTACAAGTGTATGGTCTTTCTACTTTGCTCAAAGCAACATATTTTTTCTATTTTCTGTTGGATATTCTCTTTAATTTCTGTTAGATCCTGGTGTATGCTCTTTCTACTATGCTCAAAGCAACATATTTTTTCTATTTTCCGTTGGATATTCTCTTTAATTTCTATTAGATCCTGCTTCAGGAGTGGTGTATAAGAGATAGGGGAGGTTTCATAACACCTATGTTGTAATATTTTTGAAACATTTGAGAACATGCAAAAGTATGTGACATAATGATGTATTCCATGTGGGACTTTTTGAAGTTGTAGAGTTATATCAGGCTTCCACCCATAAATGTTTTATGTTTCTGATACAAGGGAGCTCCAAGGCAGGATCCTTTTTATATTTCTGATATAAGGGAGCTCCAAGGCAGGATCTTGAAATGCAGGAAGCATATATAGTTTATATCTTTCTTTCTTTTTGAATGAAATTTATAATTTTTTGACTGGAAATAAAATGTAAATAGATATTAGATCAAGTTTTAAAACAATTTATGAAACTTCACCATATGCATTACATGCAGTGCCCATGCTTAATATGATCCCCAGATATTAGATCAAGTTTTAAAACAATTTTTGAAACTTTACCATATGCATTACATGCAGTGCCCATGCTTAATATGATCCCCAATATGTTGTAGCATAGAGGGTGACCAAATGCTCATTTTATACTTTATAGATTCCACAAAAGAACTTCCAAGGTTGACATTACTTGTCATTACTTTTGAAACTTGCTTCACAATCTCTTGAACATTAAGATAAATCATTGGATATTAAAAGTCCAAGGTTGACATTACTTGTCATTACTTTTAAAACTTGCTTTACAATATCTTGAACGTTAAGATAAAGCATTGATCTCTTGAACGTCAAGATAAATTATTGGATATTCAAGATAAATCATTGATCTCTTGAACGTTAAGATAAATCATTGGATATTAAAAAATTAATTCAATTAGTTGTCATCAATGTTATTGCACTACTTATTTTCCAACTAGTGCCAAGAGGTTTTTCTTAAAAAAATAGTGAAATAGTAAACCAATATTTTAAACCATTCATGAAAAGGGCAGGACACTAATGGTCAAGATGAACAAAGACAAACAAGCCAATTGTGTGGATGAAGAGGATTACACTTGATATCACATCATGGGCTTTTTCTTCCCAAGGAGCCCATTGTATATGATGGGATGAAGTGAATGACAACGAGATATCACATCATATGATAGGTTTAGAAGAACAAAGACAAAGAAGGAGCAAATTGTATATGATATGTTTAGAAGAACAAAGACAAAGAAGGAGTCAATTGTATATGATTGGATAAAGTAGAATAAATTTGATATCGCATCATGGGCTTTTTCTTCCCAAGGAGCCCATTGTATATGATTGAATGAAGTGGATCACAGATGATATCACATTATGGGTTTTACAAGAACAAAGAAAAAAAAAAGCCAATTGTATATGATTGGATGAAGTGGATTACAACTAATATCACATCATGGCCGTTTTCCTCCTAGGGAGCCTAGTCTACATGATTGGATGAAGTGGATGATAGATGATATCACATTGTGGTTTTTGAAAAGAAAAGAGAAGGAAAATGGGAAATTGATGACAGCATTGACGAGCCTTCCATGCCATGACGGTGAAGAAGGGAATTGTTATCGCACAGTTTGTAGGTAGGATAAAAGGCTATAAGATAGAAGGACAAAATGGCGTAACATGAACCAATCCCACCAAATGTCACCACAATGGGATAGTTCTTTCTCTTTAGGGAGGTTAGGCCCGGGGGAGACGTCCCCAGTGACCTGGGGTTTTGAAGAGGCAAAAAGATAATAAGATAAATATAAGGTTTTCCCCCTTCACAAGTCACCACCCAAACAAATAATTCGGCCAAAGGCCAATTTAAGAAGTAAAACCCCCAAAGAAGTGTACATGCCTGGAACAAAGAAACAACAAACTGATATATGCAAGCTATTTCAATGGGTTAGTACTTTATAAGACTATCTGATGAATACATATAAGCAATTAACAATAAATGTTGACGAAGTCAATGTTTATCAATATCAATGAAAAGTTATAACACTTCACGAATAAATATTGGAACAATGTAGCATTCAATGTAACCAATCAACACTTTATTCAATTAATGCCTAAACCACCATTCAATTTCTCTTAAGACAAAACGTTGCTACCCTAAAGATGTAATAACCAAGGGTGAAGGCAACACTTAGGGTTAGTAAGTTAGTTAGGGTTAGTGTAGTTAGGGTTTGAAATTCAAAGGGTTTTGAGAGTGTTGTAATCAAGTTTCACTTCAACATTGGAGGACTTTAGATCAGTGCCTTAGAGGGTAAAATGGAGTCAAAAGTGAAGGATGCAAGGGTTGAAGGAGGAAGGCTAAGGACTACAGGGAAGAGTTATGAAGTGTTGCTATGGCAGGGCCTTAGAATCAAAACCCTAGAGGAGAGAGCCTCACTCAGGTGTTGCTATAGCAAGGTCTCATGCTCTCTCCTTCTTCCTTAGGTCAACTTGGCAAAACGGCTAGCTCAAATGAAGCACAAAATCAAGACAAGAAGGCTTAATGAGGGAAAGTGTTGCTATAGCAAGCCTCTTTCATCAAACCCTAAAAGAAAAATGACCCTAAGTGTAGATGACCTAGGCCTGGAACGTCTTCTTCCTCTTGAATTCTAAATGGTACGGCTAGCAAAAGAGAGGAAGAAAAAGGAGTGTAGCTACGGCTAGGCTCTCTTTTAATTCTTCAATGGCTGAAAGTTTCTCTAACATGGGACATGAGACAAGGACCTACTTGTGTGCTTGTCACCTAGGGTTTTGATTCAACAAATTATAAATATATGCAAGAAAATAAGACTACAACCATTCATTTAAGAATTTTTGCATAAAAATACTTACAATTCATCAAGAAATGACCATGCAAACCCTAGTTGTAACACATTCCTTCAAGAGAAACACCATAGAATGCCAAAATGTGTTCCTTCAACAAGTGCGCCTCACTAAATCAACCAACTACCCAAGAGAGGGCGCAAATTTCAGACCTCCTTATGGAGTGAATCAGTAGTGATGAAAAAATGAGAGTCAAAATCCCTCATTTATACAAAACCTTGACCTAATTTTTCATTTTAGGTTAGGTAAAAAGGTCGACAAGGCCAAACTATCAAATCATATTGTTTTTACATTAAATTTTCTATCTAAAATCCTAATCAAGCAAAAAGGTAAGACATCACTCCTTTCTAGGGTGACATTAGCCCCTATTAGGGCAAGTGCAACCTCCTAAAGCAAAACGTTAGCCCCTTTTGGGCTTCTCCAGGCTTCCACACGTGCCAACTGCCATGTCCATCTGCCAACATGCTCATGATGATGTCATAAGCCTCATGGTGATGTCCTAGGCCAAATAGAGCCAACGTCCCACTGAAAATGGATCAATCCCCCTAGGTCCAAGTGTGTCGAGGTGCCTCTAGTGGAACGTCCTCTTCTTCTCCGGTGCAAAGTCTCTAATCAACCTCTGCCCTATCTCTGCCCCCTGATGGGGTCTCAACATCCATCTGGTGGGCTCTCCATCCCCATGGAGGTCCGAACTGATCATCTCCCCATGTGTATCGGTCCAAATGGTACATGTCTGTCGGGCATGGTCCTGCACATCAAAGGCTACGCCCTCCATGGTCTCATTAGTCATAGGGATCATAGCAATGTCAATCACATATCATCATCAATATTATTAAACATATGCACAAAATCCCTAATACATCAGTTAAGAGCTCAAAGACGTTACACAAGCCTGCAATACAAGTCTGGAGAAAAAGGGCAATGCGTCCTATTGGGATAGTGTCCACAGGAAAAGGAAAGTTCTCGAAAATACCTCATCCAAGCCATGTAAGTGGGTGATGTGGTCAAGGGATGTCCAAGCATGTGGGTGTAGTGAAGGCCAAGGATGCAAAAGTGTTACCTGTGGGTGCCTTTGTAGAAGGCGAGTTGTACCTGTCATGGATGTATTATTTCCAAGCCCATTCTTGCCTTTATTCTTTTTATTCTTTTATTCCTTTTTGCTTTTTTTTTGTTCAAGAGCTAATCAGGGGACACTGCCTTGGCATGGTGACTAGAGCTGACAACGTTACCCACAAGTACTTTCACAGAGATGAGAAGGTTGGCTTGTGATGAGACCCCCTTTCCCTTGGCTATGCAACCAAGAGTCACTGCCCTGGCGTGGTAACTAAATGGTGGCAATGTCATACTGCTAGGTACCCATGGACCTAATAGGCTGGCTTGTGATGAGACCCGCTATCCTCTGACTAGGTCTTGTTTTATTATTTTTCTGGGTCTCTCTTGTTTCTTGCTGAGAAGCTTTTTATTTCCTTCTCAGGGATCCCTGGGCGAAGCATCTCGAGGTTTTATTCTTAGGCTTTTATCTTTTACCATCTTTCTTTTACCTTCTGTGCCTTTAGCCCCTTCTTCCCACGAGGTAAGGTGCAGTCCTGAAAATAGGTCAACCCAATACCCGGACAAGGGGAGCGGATGATGGCTTTTCAGAAATCCCCCCAGTGGCAAAACAGAACCTACAGATATAGGCTTGCTAGGGCACCCTATCAATTCCCCCAAACATGGTCAAGTGGGAAAATGTAAGATCCAAGAAGTCGTTAGAAATAAAATGAATCAGATGCATACATTTAAAGGTTGTAACGATCAAATGTGAGACATACCATGATACATGGACTAATTACCTCATGAAGCAAGAACCTCTTTTGATACAGGAAAAAACTGGTGGTGATGGATGATGTTGCTGCTAACAAGATAAAGACGATGGAAGAAGAAAAGGTGGGCCCTCTAGGGCCATGCTCCGGTCAATCCTACTCTCGGTACTCCATGTCTAGGACCTGTAGGCTTCAAGACATGATCTCCTAGTTATCCCTGAAAAGTGGGGATAACATCTGGCTCCAACTCGGGGACATGTGCTCACCGTAGAGCGCATGAGAACCTCAACATATCTGACATAACCTGCAGACCTACTTGATCTTGAAAGAAGCATCAGTAACAAAATGGGGTGGTAATGTCACCCCAGCATAGATATATATAATGCTGAAATAAAACAATCAATACTATAAATGCAAAAAAAAAACTAACATGCAATGCAAATGGTATAATACACGAATGCAAAAATGCCTACTTACCTGCACTTACCTGCGGAATCAAGTCGTCGACGGATAATAATGCTTGATATGTAAAGCATTTACTAGCAGCCTCAGGGCTTCTCCCTCCATAGTTCCTAGGTTGAAAGAGTTCGTACCTGCACGACTCATGATTTTGTAAGGCCCGTCCATAAGCTATCAAACTTCTTGTGCATACCAGGTTTCTCCTTTCTCTTATCCCACAACAGTACGAGATCTCCTTTGGCGAAGTGTCTTTCCTTGGCTTTATGGTCAAAGGTGTTTTTTATCTTATCCTGGTTTCTTTCCATCTAGCCAAGGGCGTTCCTTCTTGTTTCATCTAGCTCTATCAACTGATTAATTCATCCTTGGATTGCTTATACATCTGTAGAATACTGTTGAGCGAAACAAAGGATAGGAATCTAGAGGTTCATAGGAAGTTTCTCTTCTAGTCTATATACCAACTCAAAAGGAGTTCTTCCTGTGGAGGTTTTTGTTGTTATTCGGTCTGCCCACACCGCATACTTGATTTTCCTATCCCAAGACTTCTTATTTTCCCCCACAACTTTCTTCAAAATATTCATAAGGTTTTTATTGCTTGATTCTGCTAATCTGTTACCTTGTGGATAATAATTGGAGGAATGGGATAAGACAATGCCATATTTGAAACAAAACTCTACCATAGTGTGTGAGCTAAAATCTTTGGCATTGTCTGTGGTGATCTTGGAAGGGACACTGAACCTAGTTATGATCCGGTCTTCGAGAAAATTTATGACTACTTCTTCAGTAGCTTTCTTTGTGGGAATGGACTCAACCCATCTAATGAAATAGTCTGTGGTTGTTAGGATCCATCAGTAGCCATTGCTTGAATTGTCCTTGAACTCCCCAACAAAGTCTAAACCCCATTGTTGAAAAGGTGCTTCTATCACTACAGGTTTCAAGGGTTGTGCTGGGAGCTTTGGTTTACCAGAGAAGTATTGGTAGGGCTGGCAAGATCGGACATGTTGGTGGGTGTCAGAAAAATGTGTTGGCCAATAATACCCGGCCCTCAGGGTTTTTGTGGTAGTACGAGCTGCAAAGTGCCCACCACAGTATCCAAAGTGCAATTCTTCTAGTAGTTTCTTTGCATCTTCTTTGTTCACACATCTAAGTATGACCCCGTCAAGATTTCTCCACCCAAGTCCGAGTTCCGTCAAGCAGTATTTCATAGCCTTCAATCTCAAAGCCCTTCTTTTGTAGTCTACTAGGTGATCAAGGCAAGACAAGTTCTTTAGATAGTAAACGATATCAGAATACCACTCGTCATGCTCTAATTCGCTGACCATCACATTTATTTGTTCGCTCTCGCCCATTTGTATAGCTTCTTGGTTACATTCGGTCAACATCTGGGCTAAACCTTGTCCCTTTATTATTTTAGTGGGTTTTATCTCTAAGTCGTACTCTTGGATTTTTGAAACCCACTTTCCCCTAGTACCCATGCAATCTTGTTGTGATAAGACATCCTTTACTGCTGGGTATGGGACATAAGCTTTAATTTTATTATAGCTGACGTAGTTTCTAAAGTGCTTGAGGGATTTTACCAAGGCATACGCGTGTTTCTTAGTGATGGAATAATTCAACTCGGAGTCCCTAAGGAATTTTCTCATAAAATCTACGGGGTGTTCATGGTCATCCACATCCTTTTGCATTAGAACACCTACAATGGTGTCCTGGGAGGCAAACGGGAATATTATGAAATCTCGTGAGAAATCGAGACTAATTAGGATAGGGGCTTGGGAGATAGAGTCTTTTATATCTTCAAAAGATTTGTTGGTTTTATCATCCCACCTGAAAGCCACATCCTTTTTTAGTAAAGTACTCAAAGGTTTTATTCTCTCGACAAAATTTGGTACAAATCTCCGAATGAAATTGATTTTCCCGAGGAATGATTGTAAATATTTCTTGTTGATTGGGGGGCAGACATCCTTTATTGATTGGACCCTCTCAGATTCAATGGAGACACCTCCTTGCGAAGCCATGTGACCTAATAACTTTCCCTCGTCAATCCCAAAAACCGATTTATTGGGGTTTAGCGAGATACCATACTTTCTACATCGCTCAAAAACAATCCTGAGGTGTGAGAGGTGGTCCTTCCTATCCTTGGATACAACTGTAAGATCATCCTAATAAATTTCTATGATTTTTTGTATAAGGTACCTGAAGGCAAAGTCCATTTCTCTCTGGAAAGTAGCACGACGTTCATAAGACCAAACGACATCCTTAAGTACATAAAGGTTCCCCAAGGCATGGTAAATGTTGTTTGAAGTTGGTCTTCTCTTTTGAGAAAAACTTGGTTGTATCCCGAAAAACCATCCAACATGGACATCATTCCTACTTTGGTAACCCTTTGTAGGAGATGTTCCATATTGGGGAGAGGGTAGTTGTCTTTCAAAGATAGCTGGTTAAGGTTACGGAAATCAACACATAGGCGTATGTCACCATTTTTCTTTCGGACAACTACCAAATTTGACATCCAAGAGGAATATCGGATGGGGGCTATGATACCAACGTCCACCATTTTTTGGAGTTCCTTTTGTATTTGGCGTGCTAGCTTTGGATTAATATGTCTTAGTTTTTGTCGGAAAGGTTTGGCCCCTTCTACCAAGGGTATGGCGTGCTGGATGACATCCCCTCTATAGGCTTTCAACTCATCATAGTTCCAGGAAAATGTATCTTTAAATTCTCGGATGAGTGCTAGTATTTCCAACCTTTCTTCTTCAGTAGTGCCCTTTCCTATTTTGACCATTCTCGGGTCTATTTCCGTACCTATGTTGAATTCTAGAGCTTCGTCACTTTTTCAGTGGGCCTTCTTCCTTTGAAAACATCATGTCTATCAAAGATATTTTCCAAGGGAACACAACCATTAGGTAGGGTATTGTTTTGAAGGTTTATGACCTCCAGGTTCATGGATTCAGCCAGGAAGTTGATTTGTGAGTCGGAGAATTATTTGCTATTTTCCATGAACCTAATGATTTGGTCATCGTCCTCAAAGACTTGCCAATGCTCCAAGTTGTCTGGAAGAGAAGGTCTAAAAAGAATTCCATCTTGCACAAGTCACGAAGTGGTCCTTCGCAAGGTTGTAAGGTGGAAGCAGAAACAACCAAGGCATCTGCCATGTGGTTATCTTCTTGGGGAATGGCCTCAAGAGATACTATCTTAAAGGATTTTGAAAGGGTTTGGGCCAAGTCTCGGTATTTCTTCAACATTTCATTCTTTGTAGCGAATTTCATCATTACTTGTGATACTATGAGGTCTGAGTCCCCTTTTTCCCTTAGGTGTGCAACGCCCTTGTCAATTGCTAAGTTGAAACGTAGGATCAAAGCCTCATACTCAACAATGTTGTTGGTACAATGGTATTCCAACCTATATGAGTGGTAAAAGGTTTTGCCTGAAGGGGTTGTCAAGACAATCCTAGCACCCGATCTGGAGCTTGAGTGAGATCCATCAAATTCCAAAGTCCAAAATCCTTCAGTTTCTTCAATGGTGTCGATATCTAACTTCCCTTATTGGACAAACCAATTATTGAGGTCACTATCGATACACAAGAGTTGGTCATTCAAGTCATCAGAGGTTTCAACTGGGGATCCTACAAGAGGTTCATTGTAGAGGGTGAAGAATCCTCCCTCGGGGTGAGGGATAGTTACCTGGGATTCTCGTTCATGAAAACTTCCACCCAAGTGCCTTACGAGGTCTTTGTGAAGGATAATACCTAAATTGCTCACGGCATCTATAACGATCACATCTATCAAGAAGGGAGCACTAGGGAAAGAGTCAAAAGAAACTTCTAGATTTTTAATGATTCATTTTGCAAAGCCACCTCCGGTATTTGGTCGTGAAAGGCTTAGGCTCAATTGATGCATAACTTCCTTCGTCATCATGTTGGTTGTAACATTTGGGTGCAAAAAACAGTTGTGGAGGAGGGAATATTTGACTTGGAGAGTGACGTAGAAAGGTGTGACCTCACCATTCTTTGAAAAAGGATCTCCTACTTGGTGGATGAAAAGAGGAAAATCTCCTGGAGGATCATGCTCAACGGTTTCTGGCGGGAAAATTTCAATTTCCTCCTTGTCCTAGGGAGGTCCAGTTTCTATAGGAATTTCTTGACAAGGGCATTGCTCTCATGGGGATGGGAAATGCTCCATTTCCTTTTAGGGGGTGTGAGTTCAACTTGGAGAACTTCTGGGAGCTTAGGTTCTGGGATAAACTCATCACTAGGATCCCAGAGGTCATTATCACGCGAGATGTTAACCTGACAGATGTAGTCTTCGAATTCAAGATTTCTCTCAATCTGAAAGGCTAAGTCTTGTGCTTCCTCTAAGGTTGAAGGTGACCAGTCCTTGAGGGTGAACTGTAAGATTCCTTCCAAGGAGTTTAAGTAATGCTCGAGGATAGTTTGTTCTGAGCTTAGTTTTTATCGGACCTTTTTTAGGAGAAGGTTGAACCTATCACTTAAATCCCTAACACTCTCACAGGACCCTTTGCAAATATCAAGGTATTGGGAGTAAGAATCTTATGTGTGTTCACTGTTGCACCATCTTATTCTGAAGGCCTTTTGTAGCTCTTCAGGGTTTTTTATGCTTCCTTTCGAGTAGGCATCAATCCAAACCTTAGCATCTTCTACAAGGGAGCTCGCAAAAAGTCTCATAAAGACATCAGGGTGTTCCTGACCGGCCAAATGAAATTCAAAGCTATCACAAAACTGGGCCCAATGTGAGTTACCAGGAACTGCTTTTCCTAAGAAAAGTGGTAACCAGGAACTTGCATCTTTGGGCAAGTCATGTAACCCACCTTGGATGTTACTTAGGTCGAAACAACTGAAAATCTTTGGGTGAGACCACTTGTGTGGATTAAGTGGAGGGATAGGGTTTGTTAGAGTGACAGTCGCCACAGTAGAGGGGTTTGAGTACTGTCGCCCGCTACGGGTCATCATCGGTGGAGTCGCCAGATAATTTGCTTGAAATTATCAAAGAAAAGGGAAAACACCCTAGTGGAGTCGTCAGGTAAGCTTGTAAGATAAGGTTTCTGAGGCAAGGCTTACTGAAAAGTGTCATCTAAGGAAGGTTTGACTCAGTGTCCCCGACAATGGCACCAAAATGTTATCACACAGTTTGTAGCTAGGATAAAAGGCGATAAATTAGAAGGCCAAACTGGCGTAACAAGAACCAATC
This sequence comes from Picea glauca, assembly GCA_000966675.3. Lineage (NCBI taxonomy): Eukaryota > Viridiplantae > Streptophyta > Pinopsida > Pinales > Pinaceae > Picea > Picea glauca. Next base: position 434,753 of record JZKD02S1674609.1, on the reverse strand, counting down.
CCACCCAATGTCACCACAATGGGATGGTTCTTTCTCTTTAGGGAGGTTAGGCCCAAGGGAGACGTCCCCGGTGACCTAGGGTGTTGAAGAGGCAAAAGGCTAATAAGATAAAGATAAGGTTTCCCCCCTTCACAAGTCACCACCCAAATAGATAGTCCGGCCAAAGGTCAATTTAAGAAGTAAAACCCCCAAAGAAGTGTACCTTCCTGGAACAAAGCAACAACAAATTGATATATGCAAGTTATTTCAATGGGTTAGTACTTTATATGACTATCTAATAAATACATATAAGCAATTAACAATAAATGTTGACGAAGTCAATGTTTATCAATATCAATGAAAAGTTATAACACTTCACCAATAAATATTGGAACAATGTAGCGTTCAATGTAACCAATCAACACTTTATTCAATTAATGCCTAAACCACCATTCAATTGCTCTTAAGACAAAACGTTGTTGCATTAAAGATGTAATAACCAAGGGTGATGACAACACTTAGGGTTAGTAAGTTAGTTAGGGTTAGTGTAGTTAGGGTTTGAAATTAATAGGGTTTTGAGAGTGTTGTAATCAAGTTTCACTTCAACGTTGGAGGACTTTAGATCAGTGCCTTAAAGGGTAAAATGGAGTCAAAAGTGAAGGACGCAAGGGTTGAAGGAGGAAGGCTAAGGACTAGAGGGAAGAGTTCTGAAGTGCTGCTATGGCAAGGCCTTAGAATCAAAACCCTAGGGGAGAGAGGCTCGCTCTGGTGTTGTTATAGCAAAGCCTCATGCTCTCTCCTCCTTCCATAGGTCAACTTGGCAAAACAGCTAGCTCAAATGAAGCACAAAATCAAGACAAGAAGGCTTAATGAGGGAGAGTGTTTCTATAGCAAGGCTCTTTCATCAAACCCTAAAAGAAAATGGCCCTAAGTGTAGATGACCTAGGCCTGGGATGTCTTCTTCCTCTTGAATTTTAAATGGTACGGCTAGCAAAGGAGAGGAAGAAAAAGGAGTGTAGCTACAACTAGGATCTCTTTTTCTTCTTCAATGGCTGAAAGTTTCTCTATCAGGGGACATGAGACAAGGACCTACTTGTGTGCTTGTCACCTAGGGTTTTGATTCAATAAATTATAAATATATGCAAGAAAATAAGACTACAACCATTCATTTAAGAATTTTTGCAGAAAAATACTTAAAATTCATCAAGAAATAACCATGCAAACCCTAGTTGTAACACCTTCCTTTAAGAGAAACACCATAGAATGCCAAAAAGTCTTCCTTCAACAAGTGTGCCTCACTAAATCAGCCAAATACCCAAGATAGGGCGCAAATTTCAGACCTCCTTATGGAGTGAATCAGTAGTGATGAAAAAATGAGAGTCAAAATCCCTCATTTATACAAAATCTTGACCTAATTTTACATTTTAGGTCAGGTAAAAAGGCCGACAAGGCCAAAATATCAAATCATACTATTTTTACATTAAATTGTCAATCTAAAATCCTAATCAAGAAAAAAGGTAAGACGTCACCCCTTTCTAGGGTGACGTTAGCCCCTATTAGGGAAAGTGCAACCTCTTGAAGCAAAACGTTATCCCTTTTTGGGCTTCTCAGGCTGCCACACGTGCCAACTGCCCTGTCCATCTGCCAACATGCTCATGATGACATCATAAGCCTCCTGGTTATGTCCTAGGCCAACTAGAGCCAACGTCCCACTGAAAATGGGTCAATTCCCCTAGGTCTAGTTGGGTCGTGGTGGCTCTGGTGGAACGTCCTCTTCTTCTCCAGTGCAAAGTCTCTAATCAACCTCTGCCTTGTCTTTGCCCCCTGATGGGGTCTCAACATCCATCTGGTGGGCTCTTCAGCCCCATGGAGGTCCGAACTGATCATCTCCCCATGTGTACCAATCCAAATGGTACCTGTTCGTCGGGCATGTTCCTGCACATCAACAACTACGCCCTCCATGGGCTCATCAGTCACAGGGATCATAGCAATGTCAATCACATCTCATCATCGATATTATTAAACATATGCACAAAATCCCTAATACATCAGTTAACAGCTCAAAGACGTTACACAAGCCTACAATACAAGTTTGGAGAAAAAGGGCAACGCATCCTATTGAGCTAGTGTCCATAGGAAAATGAAAGTTCTTGGAAAGACCTCATCCAAGCCATGTAAGTGGGTGATGTGGTCAGGGGATGTCCAAGCATGTGGATGTAGTGAAGGCCAAGGATGCAAAAGTGTTACCTGTGGGTGCCTTTGTAGAAGGCGAGTTGTACCTGTCATGGATGTATTCTTTCCAAGCCCATTCTTGCCTTTATTATTTTTATTCTTTTATTCCTTTTTGTTTTTTTTTTGTTCAAGAACTAATCAGGAGACATTGCCTTGGCATGGTGACCAGAGCTGACATCGTTACCCACAAGTACTTTCACAGAGATGAGAAGGTTGGCTCGTGATGATACCCCCTTTCCCTTGGCCATGCAACCAAGAGTCACTGCACTGGCGTGGTAACCAGATGGTGACAATATCATACTTCTAGGTACCCATGGACCTAATAGGCTGGCTCGTGATGAGACCCCCTATCCTCTGACTAGGTCTTGTTTTATTATTTTTTCGGGTCCTTGTTTCTTGCTGAGAAACTTTTTATTGCCTTCTCGGGGATCCCTGGGCAAAGCATCTCGAGGTTTTATTCTTAGGTTTTTATCTTTTACCAGCTTGCTTTTACCTTCTGGGCCTTTAGCCTCTTCTTCCCACGAGGTAAGGTGCAGTCCTGGAAATAGGTCAACCCAATGCCCGGACAAGGGGAATGGGATAAGTGAGTGGCAAGTCAGATGAAGAAGTGGTGCTATGAGGGGAGCAAACGATGGCTTTTCAGGAATCCCCCCAGTGGCAAACCATAACCTACAGATACAGGCTTGCTAGGGCACCCTGTCAATCCCCCCAAACATGGTCAAGTGGGAAATGTAAGATCCAAGCAGTCGTTAGAAATAAAAGGAATCAGATGCATACATTTAAACGTTTTAACGATCAAATGTGACACATACCATGATACCTGGACTAATTACCTCATGAATCAAGAACCTCTTTTGATACAGGACCAAACCGATGGTGATGGATGTTGTTGCTGCTGACAAGACAAAGGCGATTGAAGAAGAAAAGGTGGGCCCTCCAGGGCCATGCTCAGGTCAATCCTGCTCTCGGTACTCCATATCTAGGACCTGTGGGCCTCGAGACATGATCTCCTAGTTATCCTTGAAAAGTGGGGATAACAGGCATCACCAGTTAAACTCGTTAAGATCACTCTCTGGGATAATGAGAAAAACCCAATGCAATGAATGGAAAAATATAAAGAGGTATTACGTCGTAGAAAAAATTCCCAATATATAGATATTAGGTGTGTATTCAACTTGCTTTAATGGGCATTTTAAGAAAGCATGTGAAACCGGTACAGTGTAGCACTGCTAGTGATAAAGTAGTGAAGTTCAAACATAGAGTAGAGTTAGGCAACAAGAGATGGAGTGAGAGGGTAGTGAAGTTCAAGCATAAAAGTGGAGTTGGGCAACAAAAAATGGAACTTGTAATGGAAGAAAAGCGAGTAAAAACAGGAGAAGCAAAAATTAGAGGTGCCCATGAGCGGAAGGATGAAATCACTTTTAAAATCAGAGGTGCCCATGAGCGGAAGGATGAAAATCACTTTAAAACAAGGACTAGGACTAAATGGAACTTCCTTGTGAAGGATACAATGGAGAAAAAGAGAGTAAAAACAGGAGCAACAAAAATCAGAGGTACCCATGAGCAGTTGGATGCAAATCACATTAAAAAAAAGACTAAGCTCAAGTAGTTTGAAACCAAATTCACTCCTGATAAGGAAAAAATTGGACCAATGAGAAAGGGAGGAGGCCAAAACAAGAGAGTAAATGAGGACTAAGCTCAAGTAGTGTGAAAACAATTCACCCCTGATTAAGAGGATAAAAACTGAGTTTATGTAGAGAACCCAGTGATATAAAAGAAAGGCGATCAATTTACAAGCAGTTGCAGAAATGCATCGGCAGATGAAATTGTTTATAGTAGGCAGGGGACTCGATAATCCTTTCCGTAGATACAGAGTATGATGCACTGAAAGATGAGCAATTGTTTTTAGTAGGCAGGGGGACTGAATAATTCTTTTCATAGATACAGAGTATGATGCACTGAAAGATGAGCAATTGATAAAGATTTTTGGCCTTCCTGATGTTCCCTAACATCTTCTATATCCTTTTCTTCCTTCTCCGATATTTTAAAGTATATCCTTTTCTTCCTTGTCTGATATTTTAAAGTAGATATCAAAAGGGAACGTCTTCTATATCCTTTTCTTCCTTCTCCGATATTTTAAAGTTTATATCGAAAAATGTTTTAGCCTTCCTGATGTTCCTATAAAACTTTCTCGTAAAAGGATCCTTCCAATGTGCTTGGTAATATTAGTAGTTGTTGTTTGGTAATATTAGTAGTTGTTACTCGAACAGTTCATTTTTCTACGATGAACTGAAGGAGCAGATCATCCACTCCATTCGACGGACTCCAGGTTCAAGTCTCGGGCAACCCGGATCAAATTTCTAATAGGTACCTCCGTCCACTTATTCTGGTTCTGGATCCAATCAAGTTCCTTTTCATATTTGTTCCTATTCACACGGAACGAACTATCGCACTGTGGGTTCTCCGGAAAGGTGATGAAGAATTCATATCCCACTCATATCAGAGGGAGGTGCAATCTTTGACCAAAGAATTCATGCTGGAGCGAATGGTATTAAAGAGACAAGTACTTGTTGGGAGGGCAGTGGGACTAACAAACACAACGACAAGGGAGGAAAAGATAAATCTTATCAAAGTGCAGATACAACCCAATGGTTTGACTAACTGTGGGTTTTTTTTGAAGAACGCTAACTAAAATATACTCCAATTTTGTTCAAAACTACAAATACCGACTAAAATATGCTCCAATTTTGTTCAAATCTATTGGCAAAAATATGGAAAATTTTATGCTTCTTAATGCTAGCAATCTAAGTTGTGTGTAATATAGAAGCTCTTAGTAAAGGAACAGAGAAAAGAATGGTAAAGCTTTTCATTATTAAATATTAGATGAATTATTAAATATTATATGAATTAGTTTTATAAATACAATTTCAGTTTCTTTTTTTAAAATAAAAAATAAATATTAGATGAATGAGGACAGAGCATAGAGTTGAACACGTGATGAGGTCACAAACATCCTCTTTTAAGTAACTCTGTCAGTATCAATTTTCATTAAAAAAGACATAATGAAATACAATAATAAAAATAAAAACACTAAAAAAATGAACAGCCCAATTTTCAAAGAAGGGTTCACAGTATTTTTAACAAACTCTTGTAAGAATTGACTTATTTAATGAAACCTGGAAGAATTTACTTCTATTTTAATTGAGATGAAAAAGACTTGCTTATCAAATGACAACTATGAGAGGGTAGTAGTTAAACACCAATCAAAATGACACCATTGAAAGAGTTAAAAAGGCAATGACAATAAAATGAAAAAAAAAATGTTGAAAATCTAGACGCAGTATCTATAATTGTAAGGAGCAGAATGAATTCTCATCTTCCAAAAAATAATTCTAATGTAGACGGAAATTTCTAGAAACCATAGTTACAAAACTTAGCAAGGCTGGAGAATAGGGGTTCAATTCAGATTCAGCAAAAGATCCATAAAATCACTGAGCAGAATGGCAGTTTTTTAATTTATTTTGGATATAAAAACTTATAAAGGTCTGCCAATTTCCTCGTCACATCCGCAAGTCAACCTCGCAAAACCTGTGAAAAGAGTCAGGAAGAACTCAAAAGGCCAGAGTTTGAGACCCACAAGAGACCGGGCATCAAACTTGCTGCTGCCAAGTCGAACTTGCTTGCAGCAAGCAACGGTTTGGCTCATTTCCGTGCAGAGCAAATTTTGACTTGGGAGTACTCGGCAATTTGGCCAAGATTTGTAACAACGCTAAAAACCTTAATCATTTTTCTAAGAGAAAAGTATCATTTTTATATAGATCTAGCAACACCATAATTTCATGTGAGAATTTAGTCCATAGATGTAGCAAAACTATAATTTCATGCGAGAATTTAAACTTGAAGCCAAAACAGACGACCTTTTTGTACAACTTTACAATTTTAAAAACAATGCAACCATATTTAATTTTTGAACTCAAGTAAAATGGAATCAATTGCCCCATTGATTCTGGTATTCTTGACAATTCAATTGTTACTGAAGGTATTATCAGTCACCAATACCTTTTGTGTTACAAAGAAATGGAAAAGAGCTTAGCAGAAGGTTTGGAGTTTAAAATAATCAAACCCACTGTCAATGAAAGGGGACCATTTCATTGATCCTCTGTGTTCATAACCTTAATCTTCGCATTAATCTATTTCAGATAGAAGCCCTCACATTAATGATACGGTCTCGTTCCGATAAGAGGAGCAGCACCTCTTGTTTTCTTTATAAATGTAACATAGTCACTGTAGTGCATGGTGTAGAGAGTGCTCTGGTAACGAGTGATGCGAACTCTTTTGCGAAGACACTCGGTTATAGGACCCATATACCCTGATTTGCGCATCAGTGAATCAATTGTCTCGGTCTTTGTCCAACCTGTATGCATGAAATAAATAGTCAAGGTATTTAGCTACTGTCATAGTTGTTTAGGTATCTAGCGACTGCCATAGTTCTAAAACAACAGTTGTCACTGCAAGCCATATATAGGACTGCCAACTTCAAAAATCTTATAGTGCATGAAATAATCCAAACAACTTCCTGATATAATGTAAAATTCAAATATAATCTCTTAATTGCATATCAATACAAATCATCCATGAGCCCTGCCATAGTTCTAAAACAACAGTTGTCACTCGAAGCCATATATTGGATTGCCAACTTCAAAAATCTTAGAGTGCATGAAATAATCCAAGCAACTTCCTGATATAATGTAAAATTCAAATATAACCTCTTAATTGCATATTGATACAAATCATCCATGAGCCCTGCCGAGTGATTGTACTCAGTCATTTGAAAGGACCATAACCAAAGGAAATAAAGAGAAATAACCAGAGCATAATAAAGCAAACAATATGACACACACTCTAGGAACCCCTCAAACAAACATCGACAAAAAGAATTGGGACACACTATATATTACAATGAACTATATGATAGTTTTGTGGGGTTGACACAATATCAGACTCTAAAGAAAAGGAGTTGAACAGCACTTCAAATTAAATACAGTTGTATGACACACACACACTAGAACCCCCTAAAACAAGCATCAACAAAAAGAACTGGGACACAGTCAGCAGCCAGAACTCAAGCACAATCAGTTTTATAGATGAGACTGTTTTCATAAATTGCAAGACAGTATATATTACAACGAACAACACGATAATTTTGTAGGGTTGACAGAATATCAGACTCTAGAGGAAAGGAGCTGCAGGAAGGGCACTTCAAATTAAATACAGTCAGAAGCGCCCTCGGAATTCTTGTTATCGATACAATTCAAAGCCATAATGCCTCTGCTTAAATCAATGACCCAAAGATTTCCACCAAATGGATTTTGTTTTGAAATAGTAAAGTAAATGCATTCTATAAGACAAGTCCGAAATTATATTCTCATAGACAGCAACTCACAAACCCTATTAAAATGGCTAAGCTATTATAAATCAAGAAAAAGATGATTGGCCATGTTGTACGAAACCACACAAACTCCTAGAAAGTGGGAATCCTCAACAATTAGTAAATGTTGGAATATATGATAATATACCTTCTTGTGCGGCTACTTCAGGCAAGTAAGTTGCACTACGCCTTGTATTATCTGGATCACTAAACTCCACAATCATGCCATGTTTTCCTACCTGTAACCAGCAAAAACAGATCACATCACAATATGAAAAAAAAGCAATAAAAATTGTTAAGGTTTGGTTAAAACTTGACTGCTTAAATGAGAATTTTGATCTTGAGACAATATAATACCAATTTCCTTGCTTTTGAAGAGAACTGAATCCTTGCATAAGGCTTGGACCAGGCAATTTAAGGTTTCATAATTTATGGACATTCATTCCAAATATTCTCCAATCTGGTTTGACAAATGTCTGCCACATCCTTGGTAGAGCAAGAAGGAATTTTATACAGCAAGGTTACGAGCAAGTACACAGTTTTGCTTCACCAAAATAAGTTACAAGAAAAGTAGTCATTGAAATGCTTTAAGAAGTATACCTCCCAATCTAGATAATTGGCTGCAGGCTTGTAATCTGTTAGGATAGAGACTGTGCATTCCAGGTATGGAATTTCTCTGGCCTTTATAGGTGGGAAGCGGAGATCACGTAGGGCACTGCAACGGAAACAGAGTATTTCAAATAAAATCAGCTAACAACAAAACAAATACAGAACAAAGATTTTTTCATAAAGAAAGATCCCTTAATATGTCAAGTAATGCGTCAGGAGTAAAATAATTCCAAACTACATTTGCACTCTAATTAACCTCAAACCTTCAGCATTTGCACATCAGGAGTACATAATAATAGGAACTAAATAACTCAGGTAAAAGGCAACAAGAAACGGTTTAACTTATCATAACAAATAGATTCCATGCACGGTGACTCTTTTTCTAATTATTTCCACTCACCCATGGCTTTTTATTGATTTCATTTTAAGCAGTTCCGCTGATATAGAGGATACACGTATCGAGCAAATAACATGCCCCTTGCACGATTAATATAAAAGGATTGTGTGCACAACAACCTCGGAGAGAATAAGGCAAAATCATGTTAAAGAATTCAGCAAGGAGCTACCACAAAACTAACCTGAGTTTACTGAATCTCAGTGGGTCACTTACAGTTCCTTCCATCTTACTTCTCACTAATCCTCTTCCTATGAGCTCAAATGCTAACCCAAAATTTTTGATACCTATTACTTTCATGAGCCGATTTTCTGCTTGTTACCATGCTTCTTTTGTTAGAAATTCTCCTTGGCGCTTTATCCTATTGCTTGAAAATTAACCGACTTTTGAAGGTTTCTCGAAGATCCAGTGGACGACAGGCACATACAGCATTAGTAATGCTAACATAAACGACCTCGTTTTCAGCAGTTCATCATAATGCATGGGAGATTAGGAACACTATAAGACCTTTTAGAAAGTCAAATCATTTAGCTCCAAACATGCAAAACCAATGTTTCAAGTTTTCTGGAAATCCAATGTACCAGAGGCAGTTTAAAATTTTTAGTATTTATGTTGAATATAAACAGCACTAGCTATGATGTTGACATGTATGACCTCTTTTCAGCAGTTTGACAAAAAACAAGCTTGCAATGAAGATTAGTAAGAATCATATCTTTGTAATTCTAGCTTATTTAGCTAAAAATACTTTAATATAAACATTTTAGGATTAAATTTTGTAAAATTTTGAATCGCAAATTCATTATGAAGCTTAATTCAACATTCCTACAGTCAAAGATGGCTACTGATAAAAACCTGAATGACATATCCTCTGGATGAAATATAAATATAAAAGAAAAGTGTCTATTCTATACCTACCTCTTCTGGAAAGTGAAGGGCAAGTGTGCTCCTTCAAGAATGTCCTTTTAGTATTTCAGGTCTCAATAGGAAAAAACACAGAACGTTTATCATATAAAAACATGCCTCCTTTGTTTAATGTATGTTCTCTGGGAGGCAGTTCTATGCATATTTAAGGTACATTTAGCATGTAATAATGTATCTTCTGTAGAACATGATCCCCGAAAGACAGTTTTATATGCATCTCTGATTAAAGGCCAACTCATTAATTTTCAAAACATAAATTATTTTGCATATATTATCTATCAAACACACTTGTAAACATTAAACTAAAGATCATAAGGATTTTCTATTGAAGAAAAATGTCAGTGCATGACAATGGTGTATAAGCTTCAGCACAAACACTAGGGGACTGATTTTGGAAAAAAACTGTGCCAACAATAACAGTCTGATGAGAACAGCAAGGCAAATCATGCAGGATTTCAACTTCGAACCAAAAAGAGGTGCAGAACTTCAATAAAAGCAATTAGAAGGGAGTTTTGAAGATCTGTACAGCATGTTTCATAGATAATTGAACCAATCTCACACAACAATAAATCCTGAGTCCCTACCATGGTATAACGATGTCTACGAAAAAAAGGAAAACAAGAAAGATGAAAGTAGGTAAAAAACAGTTCATATATATGGAAAGGGTCTCGAGAATATGAGCACTCATCAAAACCCTTTGTTCATTGCCCTGGCCGTCATGGTGGCCCTCCCTCTGCACCCATAGCTCTGCACCTGCTTCCACCCCTCTGTCACTTCTAAGTTCTCTCTCACAATAGTCATAGATGCTTCTGCAGATCGGATGGCTTTGAAGTTAAACCAGCACAGAGGCTCGCAGATAGGTATTACTTCCTCTGCCTGTTTCATGGGCAGGGATCGCCATCCACTGTCAGCTCTTACCCGAACCTCCTCCCTTCAAAGGCACAGGCCATGGTAATGCTGTCTTATTTAAGAATTCTCTCCTGCGCTTTGAAAAGTCCAGTCCCATCCTTCTGAATGTATAAGACGGCCTCAAATACAGTTCTAAATCTTATCATGGGTCAAGAAGGAAGAGGATTATTTCTTGAAACATGATATGATCTGCTGGTTCAATGGCTTATGGCCAAAGCTGAAAGATCTCTTGGCTTGGATTTTTGATTCCTAGGATTCTTTCCTAAAGGATACGGCGG
>JZKD02S1674609.1:372670-386332 GCA_000966675.3 Picea glauca | reverse complement strand
GTGAAGCGTAGAACGCCCGATGCCGAAGGTGGTGACCTGCATGGCTCTCTCCGTGAGGAGCACCTGTCCCTGGTGTTTGAGCTCCGAGGCCACATGTCTGACCTGGAGTATCGTGCCCACATCATGGGCCAGCGATTGGACATGTTTCTGGATGCCTTCCCTTTCGCTCCAGCACGGCAGTCTTTCGCCTTCACGGCAAGCTCCACGTGGAAGACAAAAGCAGGCGACAGGTCACCATTTCCCTAGGTTTTTCATGATGCTATGGYTTTTTAGTTTTATGCTTATGTTTTATGTTAACTTAGACTTAAGGCACCTGGCCTGGTTTCCTCCGGGCAGGACAGGTGCCATTAGTTTACAGTTGTTTTAACTATGTACCTATGCTGGTTTCCGGTTTCCGGCAGCATTTTGGTTTACTAAGACTCTGGACTATGTACACTTTGATACAGTTTTTTGATAATATATTATAGCAGGCTCCTTCCTTTTTTATTTAAAAAAAAACAGAATTAAAAAGATTTGATTTTTAATAAAAAAAAAATTAATTAAATTTTATTCAATATTATAATAATAATAATTTAATGAAATAATAGAAAAAAAAATGTTGGTGTTAAGATTTAAAGGGTGAAAATTTATTGGATAGTTGTTAGGTGTAATTGTTATAAAATAAGATTAAAATAATCCTGAGTAAGAAATGCAATAAGGTTAAAGTAATTAAAAGGTCAAGGAGTAATAAGATTGAAGTAATTAAAAGTCTTAAGTACAATAAGATTAAAGTAAATAAAAAGTTCAAGGTGAAACAATCTTTATTGTTAATGAGAAATTTAAAAATTTGAATGGTCAAAATGAGAAATTTAATATATCTGAAATATTTTTTTGAAATAAATTGAATTAAAGTATGAATGAGGAGGAATAAGGAAAAAGATAGATTAATTTCAACAAATTGTTATGGAATCAAGAAAAAATAATATTAAAAATAATAGTTGTTGGAAAATAATATTAAAATAATTATGAGTAGGAAAAAGAATTAATAAGCCAATGTATAATAAGGTTAAAAGTACATCATCACCATCATTTAACTCATAAATTTATTGTTTTTAAAACTCTACATTTTCCCATTTTTTGGAGAAAGAAAAAGCCCATTTTACTAAGGCATTTATGGTGGATGGTTATTCATTGCTCAAATTGTCAAAGTTTTCTGAGTAGGGATTTGATTGCTAAAGATTATGACCTTCAAGAAGGAAACTCGTGTTCTTAACCATTAAGCCCACTCAGGTTGTATTGACTGCTAAAGACTATGACCTCCAAGAAGGAAACTCATGTTCTTAATCATTAAAGTCACTCAGGTTGTATTTCACCTTGATCTATTTAATTACTTTAACTTTATTACACATAGGTCTTTTAATTACTTTAATCTTATTGCACATTAGTTTATTGATTATTTTTCTTATTCATGTATAATTTTATTTTATTTTACAGTGGTTATTCAACCGCTATCCAATATTTTTTCACCCTTTAAATCTTAACACCTACATTGTTTTCTATTATTTCAAGTTTATTTGTACCTTGTAATCTCATTGTTTTACTTAATGGTGAGGCAACAGATTTTTTCAGAAGCGGCAGAGGACTACGCCAAGGTTGTCCATTTTCTCCATTATTATTTATCTTGGTTATGGAAGGCCTTAGACTTTTATTAAAACAAAGTAAAGGGGAAGGCAATCCAACGGGTATAAAAGTGTCCAGAATGATAAAAAATCTCCATTTATTATTCGTGGATGATGTCCTAATTATGACAAAGGCTACTTTAAAAGAATGGCTGGAAATTGACAAAATTATTAAGTTATTTTGTAAAGCATCGGGACTCCTGGTTAATGATTCAAAAACTACAGTACATGTTGAGGGTCTATCCGATGTTGACCTTGTCCCTTTTAAGTCGTTTCTTCCTTATACTTTTACCGATCTTTCTATCGGTTTCAAATATCTTGGATACTTTCTAAAGACTCGGGTGTATCGGGCGGGCGATTGGAATTGGCTAGTGACCAAATTGGAAAAAAAGATTGGTTTATGATGCAACGGGTGGTTATCCTTGGGTCGAAGATACATCTTATTAAACTCAGTTCTGGACAGTCAAACGGTATATTGGATGTCTATGGAGACCATCCCTCGCTCTGTATTAAACAAGATCTGAAAATTTATGTTCAATTTCCTCTGGAGTGGTCACAAAGAAACACAGCAGTATCAACTTTGCAGGTGGGATCTTCTTTCCAGACCAAAGAAGTGTGGTGGTTGGGGGTTTTGCAACTTATTTCTCTTCAACACATCATTGACAATAAATACTCTTTGGTGTGCGTTGACTCAAGAAGGTATCTGACACAATGTTATAATGGATAAATATTTGTCGAATACAACAGTTGCCAATTGGTTCAGAATGGCCTCCTACAAACAAACATCTTCATCAAGAATTTGGAATAGTCTTATAAGATCGGTTCATGTGATTACCCACTGGCTAAGCTGGCTTCCAGGTTCGGGACACCTTATATCCATTGGTAGAGATCGGATTTTAGGAATGGGTGACAACTCCTTGCTCTCAGATGTGATTATCACACTATTAAGACAAAAAAGAATTACAGTTCTTGCTCAAGCAAAAGTTTCACGGGACCACTTTACTTATTCCGAAAACTGGATATGCAGCGAAGAATTGGGTATTTCAGGTAATATGGCAATTGAATGGGACTGTTTTTGTAGAGCGCTTATTGGTGTTAGTGTCTCGATCCAGGATTGAACATATACTTTGTTATGGACCGGGGGTGATTCTTCAGGGACCATGTCGGTTAAAAATATTTATTCTGCTCTTATATCTACACAAAGATATCTGGTCTGGGGTGGATGGAAGTTAAATATATGGAAATGGGACGTACAACTTAAGATCAAATTATTCATTTGGATGATAGCTGAAAACAAGATTTCATCTTGGGATATTCTTCAAAAAAAAGGTTGGGAGGGCCCTGGTCTTTGCTTTCTATGCAAACAAAGTACAGAAGAAAATAGTCATCTTTTCATTCATTGCACTTTCACCAAGTCAGTCTGGGGCAGATTATATTCAATCCTGAAGCTAAAAAAAAATTGGGAAGGGTCTTCACTTTCTGAATGTTTTTTCTCATGGACAAAGGAAAAATTCATTTCTCCAACTATGCCTGTCCTTATATGCTGGTATATTTGGTTGGAGAGAAACATAGTTATTTTTGAAGATGCATCTCCCTCAGTACTTTCAATAGTCTACAAGACTCTCAGATCTCTCAATAGGCTTCCTTCATCTCAAAAATTTACCCCATTAAGAACTTGCTCGATTACTCAGCAAGTTGGCACCACTATTTCATGTTTTGATGGGGCTGCACTTTCAGGAGGCAAGCAGTGTGGAGCTGGTGGTGTTATCAAATCTTCAGATGCGACTATATATAGATGGTATTTCAATTGTGGGGAAGGCACCAATACAAAGGCTGAACTTTTGGGTGCCTGGGCTACTCTCACACTTGCTAATCCTTTGTCTCTTCAAAAATTACAGGTATTGGGGGACTCGAAGGTAGTTATTGATTGGCTAAACCATAGAGGCAAACTACTGGCTATCGCCATTGAAGGATGGAAGCTCGGAACAATGGATTTAATCAATTTTTTTCAAGAAATTAGCTTTCATCACATTTTCGGGGAATTTAACAAGGAGGCAGACCAATTATCAAAACAAGCACTCTTGGAACCGGAAGGCAGATTATCATATTTCAAGTGGGAAAATGGGGTTGCAAGACCTCTAGTACATCTCAACCTTTATTGATACTTCCCATAGTCACTTTCGAACAGGCCTGCTATCTTTTTGGACTCCTTGTCATTTGAAAATGGCTTTGTTTTTTTTAGTAGATGAACTTTTTGTTTTTATTTGCTATCTCAATGAAGCATATACCCTTAAAGGTTTGTAAGAAAGCTATATTTTGGATAATCTTACATAATTGTTTGATGCCTAGTCTAACATGTTTTGATCGAATCCTTGTCATTTGATCATTAAAGACGTGAAAAAAAATTATACACTAATAAAATATTGAAAAAAAAGATGAAATATCCACTTAAAACTTTAACATTTTATAAATTTACAAACATATTATCTAAAAAAAAATCAAACAACATTATGACTAACTATTAAAAAAAAAAAAAACTATCAAATAAAATATATTTTATTTTTTAAAATAACACTCTTTATCCCTATTCTAAAATAAAATATTACTAAAGTACAAATGTACAAATCCACTATCGTTTACAATATCAACATTCGTGTGATATTAATTTAATATCATTGTAGAATATTTTTAAAATAACACTCCTTATCCCTATTCTAAAATAAAATATTACTAAAGTACAAATGTACAAATCCACTATCGTTTACAATATCAACATTCGTGTGATATTAATTTAATATCATTGTAGAATATTAGTAACGTACTTCATCATCTATCTTTTAAGTAAATTAATTCACATTTCGATGATGTGCAAATATATAATATTAAGAAAATATTTAATCAAGTTAAACAATAAATAAATTTCAATACTATTATTTACATTTTAGATTTACTTATTTACTTTTTCTCATATATAACATAGAATAAATTTTAGATATACTCATTTACTTTCCTCTCAAACGGCCTCAACTATGTAGCCGGTGGCCATCTGCATTTTTCAAAGACATCCTTCTTCTGTAATTGTGTAATTGTGGTCTCACATCCAACACAAAGGCATAATTGTTGGGGGCCTGGGCATCACTCACAAAGGCAGAATTGTTGGGGGCCTGGGCATCACTTCTCCCGATGACTAGGCACAACTTTCTGGACTTTCAACTCCTTAGAGATTCAAAAATTATAATAGAGTGGTTAAACTCCAGAAGCAAGCTTCATGTCTCCGCTTTCCTTGGTTAGATGGACAGAACTCGGGAGCTCCAACCAAAGTTCAGACATGTCTCATTTCTACATACCCCGAGAGAAAAATATAAAAAAGTTGATGTTCTCTCCAAGATCACCCATAAAAAGCAAGCCGGGCTTCTCTCCTATAATCATTGGCTTGATAATCACGAGGGCCCCACTCTATTCATAAACATCTTCTAATCTTTCTCAAGTTACTTCAATTTATTTCTAACTTGGTTCTGATATCTTTGTTTTTTTCTTGTCCTCACTCTGAGAATGCTCTGAGAATGGACAGACAACACTATGAGACT
Source organism: Picea glauca (assembly GCA_000966675.3). NCBI lineage: Eukaryota > Viridiplantae > Streptophyta > Pinopsida > Pinales > Pinaceae > Picea > Picea glauca. The sequence goes on along the minus strand of JZKD02S1674609.1, from coordinate 381,087 downwards.
TGTTTCTACAGTCTTTTGATTATCTTGGTTTATGGCTCTACCTCTGGCCTCTTTCCTCAGGGCTCAGTACAGAACTACACTTAAAAATTCTTTGATGTGGCGAGATGACTGGGATTTGTAATCAAGTTATATTTTCTATAAATATAATAGCGAAATTTTTCTTTGTTGAAAAAAAACTACTTAGAATAAAAATATTTGAAGAATATATATATTATTTAAATTTAATTTTCTTAAAACATGTTATATTAATAATATATGAGTGGAATTGACTTTTAATAATAAAGAAAAATTGTTGTCTTCTTTATCTAAATTTAAATTTCACTCATTACATATTTATTTTTAGTAAATTAATTAAGGTTAATAATATATTAATAATTTTTTTCTCACTAAAATATTTAAAAAATTAAATATTTGAAAATATTTTTATTAGATTTTAATAATTGTAATCACTAATGAATAGTAATTAATAAAGTAATGTATCCCCATATGGGCTGATACATGGAGCACATGTCTTAACAGTTGGGGCGGATACGAGGGTAATTAAAGCCCCTCGCTACCACCCTCCTCCCTTGCCAAGTCATGATGTCTAGTTTACATGTCTGCCAAGGCTTAGTGCGTTGGGTCTTAATGGAGACTCGGGTTCGGCTCCTCGGCATCAGTACGAAACAGTTAATGGTCATTACTCCCACACTAATGGCTACCAGAGCCATCAACTCCTCCATCCTCCTGGTCTTATCATCTTGTGGAGGGTCCTGTATCAGGCATTCGGTCGCAGTTCACGGTCTTATTCTGCTTGCTTTTCTCCACGACCTGGCTTTCCACCCTCTATCTCATGCTCGCACCACTGTTGATTCCATTCGCCCTGCGCTCTACTTAGCCATGCCTTGTGAGAGAGGTAATTCCCGATGAGGACCAACCTATTACAACCGGTTTGACAGGCAAAAATGCCTGGGACCAACCTCTTTCGCTCTCATCCTAGGCGACAGCTCGGACCACTCACCCTCCTCTTATCAGAACTGGTATGAGGCGGCTCAACCGGAGCCCCTTCCTTCAAGCACAAAGGGTCTCCATGGAGGTTGTCTGGTGGAAGAGGAAATTTCGCCCAACTGGGAGTAAATTCTGCCTTTCTTGTCGTCGATCGCCTTGGAACAACGACCGGTTACTTGCACCACCACCCCTTTCGAGGAGCCAGCCGAGACAGGCTACATTGTGGAAGAGAAAATCCCTCTTCAGGAGGAGCACTCGTGACAGAATTTTATTGCCACTATGGAAGAGGACACTGCCACGGATTTCGTCGCTGCTAATGATTTTGTCGCTACTACCATGGATGAGGACCCTGGAACAAACAAGGATGACGACGATGTTGAAGAACAGGCTCACCCAACTCACATCTCTTGCAGCCTTACGGAATACCACCTGGTCTTGATCTTCGAGATGTGCAAGGATTTGGCAGAGCAACAACACAACCAACACACCTTCAGCAAGCGTTTAGATGACATGTACGACTCCCTATCAAGCAAACCTGAGAAAAGTCGATGCTCAACTTACTGCCAGCCTTTCGTCTTCCGACTTCGCCAGGATGAACGCCCGGGCTCACCTCGTGTCTAGTGCTCTTACAAGTTTTTTCTCTGGTCTAAATGTTAAGTTTTGTGTGCACCATGAACTCTAGTTCTGGATCGATAGTTGGTCGGGGCACTCAGTCCACCGCCTATTATGGTTTCCACGCTTATGGTAGAACAGGTGGCAAGTCCCCAAGTTTGTTGGCAATTGTCTTTTTTAAGGTTTATGAACAATGGTGTCCACGCGTTATGGTTTCCACTACAAAACATATGGCGTGCTCTAGTGTATACTCAGACATGTGTGATTTTTGCTAAAGCAAGGTAATACAATACTTATTTATTTAAAAAAAATAAATTAATAAAGTATTGTAATTTTAAGGTCACAACAAATTGATGTATGAGATCTTCTTGTTTGTGGGACGGAATTTCTCCGGGGAGAGATTTAATTCCTAAAGTTTAATTTCTCTTGTGGATTTGAACTTATGACTTTCAAGTAAGAAACACATGTTCTTAACCATTAAACCCACTCAACAATCAAAACCAACTTGAAAACTTTAATAAAGTCAATATAATGGATACCTTTAAACTATAGAATCTAAATTGAAAGCAAAAATATTCATTAAATAAACAAGTACAAGTACAGTAATAGTTATGCCCATGTGATGAATGTAATTTGATGATATTAATTATTTGTTCAAGTGATATATTTGTTAGCAATTTAATTTGAAAGCAAATATTCATTAAAATAATCCATTTCACCCCCCGGATGGGGTGTCAGAGCGCTCCACGCGTCCAACAGAGAACTCAGCGCCCGCCACCTCGCCTTGACCCACGTGATGACACATGTTGCTCCCTTCGGCCTTTATGACCACCTTTTGCATGTTACAACCATCCATTTCACCGCGCTCTCAATTAAATGCTCCAATGCGCTCAAAGTTGGCTTCCCATCATGGCTATGGCACTGGTACATTGTCCGATCACTCTGCGCTCGTGTGCCTTTACTCTCCATCATCCCTCTTATGGCGACGCCCATCCCCCAGTTGGCTTCTATCGCCCTCCCCTTCCAGCAAATTTTGCACTCAATCATTCTCCCTGGTGCCTACTTGGTTCTTCATGTTCGAATCTTCACCTCTCCCTCTCGTTCGTCAGGCTATGACTCGCCTTTGAGGGAAACCGAAGAGAGGTTCCCTCTGGTACCAAAACAGAGCAGCCATGGCCATCAGACACCCGCCCTCCTTCGCTCCTGCGCTTAGCTCCTCACCTTCGTCCTCCACTCAGTCCTTACCAGACCAAGGCGGCCTTCCACCTTTGTCCTCTTTATGGGCTTACTGAGTTGAATGGTTTGATCTTCAGGGGAATTCTCTCAGCTACGCTTATGGACCTCTCCCCGACCTGGCCTCGACCTCACAACCAGCATTGGCATGCCCCTCCGGTCCACCACCCTTCGCTCCTTCGCCACCCCCGTCACTAACTTTTGTGCCTTTACTGGAGGAATTCAACGCGCAAACGCAGGAACTCCAATTGGAGGCATCTCAATGCCAAGCTTTGCTCTAGCCAGACTGTGCTTCATGCCCGGGACTCCAGGATTCGATCTCAATTCTCCAAGACTTGGTCTTCGTAGTCCGTAAGGACGTCGATGACCTTCGTTTTAGGCTGGAACACCTGGACCAATGCGCAGAGCAAATTGAATCTCTTCTCTCGACACTGCTTCATTCCCTACATTCTCGAGACTCGGGCACCAACGTCCCCGCATCTCCAAGGTTGGTTCTTGCTCCAAACTTTCAGGGGGATTTTGAATGAGGCGTGGCTGCATGCGCACATGCGATTGAGGACAAGCGAGACACCATGTAGGGCACACGCGCATCGGAAGCTGAGGACATGCAAGCACACCAGACACCATGACAGTTGGCAGGCGTACAAGTGTCAACATGCATGTTTTATTTTAACAGTTGTCAGTTGTTTCTGGAAGGTTTTGTTTAGGTTGTTGGAGTTTAGTAATGTTTATTTTGTGGGTCTGTCATTCGATAGGTATTGTCTGGTTCATCGTATAATCTTTTTTGATCTACAGTTTGAAAGCATGGATAGTCCGAATCGGTTTCCTCACGGGGCGATTCAGGCAAATATGTCTAATTTTCACTGATCTTTCTAGTCAGTCTGTCAGGCTGAGTTGGTTTCCCTTCGGGGCAACTCAACACTCCAAAAACTCGTTCTCAAAACGATACTGTAATTTTTTTGTATGATAGGTAATATATAGCTTCTTACTTAAAAAAAAACATTTCACAAGTTATTATTAGTATATTAAAGTATTTATTTAATAAATATAATAAGGTATTGTTATTATTAGTATATTAAAGTATTTGTTTAATAAATATAATAATGCAATGTTAGCATTAAAAAATATTTGTTTAATAAAAATAATAATGTTTTTATTGTTATTATTAGTTTCTTAAAATATTTTTACATTTTTATTTTATTTTTTTAATCATTTTATTAGTTTTTAAATCAAAATTGGAGAATTTTATATTAATAGGGATCAAAAAGCAAAATGAGAGAGAGTACATATATGATGTTTCACAAAAGTCCCTAGCAACATCTTTTGATTTTTCCTAATATCCAAGTCTTGCTTTCCCAACTTTCTAGTATCTACATACATACTAACATGCCAACTATAACGTCAATAGAAAACATTCAAAATGCAAATACAACTACATAACATTTATCTGAGCTTATTGTGAAGATTTGTCTCTAGGGAATTATGAGGTTGGTCCATTGTCATTCCTTCTTTTTGTTGCTATCAAAATTTTGCTTCCTTGTCTTTGTCTTCACTCTACTTTGTGTTTTGTCCTCAAGATGTGGAGTCTGAAATTGATGCTTTGCTTGAGTATTGATTGGAGCATTTGATTTTGTAGCAGTCCATTTTTAGCTTTGAATTTTTTTCTCCATGTTTCGTTATAATTCCCATAATTTTTTCATATTGCTCCTATTGTTTCATTTCCATACTATGCACAATGGTGGAGAAAGACATAAGGGAATTTCCATTGTTGATCAGGGACTCTTCTTGTCTTCTTAAAACCTTACAAACGTCTCAGATGTCTTGAGGTTCCATAATGAACCCAATTTCAAAAGATAGCCTCTAATTTCCACTACATAACCTAACGATGGATATGGCTTGATAAAATCCAACGTACCTCTTTGTGTGACTGCAAAAAAATAATGTGCTATAGTGCGAGGAGTGTGGACTATAAAGGATGGTTCAATTTAGCTCTATTTCAACAAGACAAAGATCTAACTTCTTTTTACTTGTTGTAATAATAGTCCCACTAACATAAATGAGCCAAAATAACATTGACTCTCTTCCCCCACAGGCCGAGACAATTGGTTTATTCAAATCACAAAACCTCATATAAGGGCACCTTGATAAGACAATGCAACAAGATCGCCCCCACACAACAAGCACAATACCAAGGAACCTAGATAGAAACAGAGCCATCGAGTCAATATAAACATCAATCCCCTTCCACATGGCATAGAAAAGCCTCCTAATCAACTAGCACCAATCAAATATACATGAAATCAATTGACTAAAAACTATCGGTCTTTTACACCAAAAGAATTCATCCCAAGAGGAATGAACACTTACTTGGAATACCAAGCACTAAAAACGTTTTGGCACAGAGGTAAAAACCTCCTTCACTATAGACTAGAGGAGAAACCACCAAAAGTAACCCCAGGTGTTGTCAAATACAAAAGCCAGAGTTTCATGAAGATCCTCGCAACTATTTAAACATCCCTTGTCCTTGCTTGGAATAGTCCCATAACGTATAAATGGAGTGATAGCAGATTGCATATCTTTATGCCTCTCCCATACTAGCTTCGTGTTGTTGCATGGGAGATTTGTACTCGAGACTCCTTCCCTAGTGCTTGACACTTACCTATCTTTAATGCTTACCTTGAACTCTGATAATTTCATACCTTAGAAGTGAAGATTGGAGGTTGGTCTTAGGGAATATATGTGAAAGATACAACCCCATTTTTTGCTATCATTCCTTGCAACGGTCGTGCAACTTCATCAACCATACTATCAACCTTTCGATTTAGCTCTCTCAAGATATGATAGAAGGAGAAGGAGATTTTAACCAAATTCTAAATGAATTTTTCAATTCTATAGAGGATCAAATCTAATAAAAGATCTTTCAAAGGTTCCTAGTGATTTAGCGAATTGATTACCATCCTTGAATCCCCTAAGACTATCAATTCTCTTCTTCCTAAGCCAATGATGATGGAATATACATGCAACAGGGCATACGCTTCGGCTTGATTGTTCGTTGCAATTCCCAGCCCCCGAGCATAAACGGATTCCTATATTCCTTCTCGGTCAAAGATGACCCCTCCCTCTCCTACCACCCCTAATCTACATTTCTATTATTAACAATGCCATCAATAATGTGTAACATTGTCACAAAGCCTACTCATTTTCAAATTCATGCTAAGCATTTTGGCTTGCCTCTATACATATCATCATTTACAAAATAGTGGTTTCTAGGCAAAGTGATAATACAATAATCCATATCAAAGTGACTCTATACACATAAGTATATATTTGACTTTATAATAATAATAATAATCTAATTTTAAGGTCACGACCAAGCCATACACCAAATTGGTGTATGAGACCCCCTTTATTCGTGGGATAAGAGACCCCCTCTGCACAACGATTTGATTACTAAAGTCTGTAGAGGTGTACATACTCTACCCCACTTTGGATTTGAACATGTAAATCTTACTTATAAGGCATGATGTATTTTCTAGCACGATTTCTTCTAAGATTCATAGATTGCAGTGACACATTAGAGAGAGGGATATGGATTCAAGATTTCTTTTGAGATTGATAGATTACAATGACATGATAGAGAGAAATATATATAATCCACTTTTTATGAAGATATTGCACTAATGCCAATTTCTCAGGCATTGAAAATGTTTGTTTGAAAGTATTTAATTTTTTTCCATATGAAAAATCTACAGTGTTTAAAATATTAATTATAATATTGCTAACAAGTTCAAAAGAAGAACCAAAATCGGGCCATTCCAAGAATTGTCTTTTACAAAAGACAAAACCATTAAAGGAAACAATGAGTTTGTATGTAAATACTATTTGAAATTCCGTTGAAATATGCAAACGTCATTCATAAAATCAATTAAGATGGAAATTGTATCGACGACAACAAAGACTTACTTCAAAACAAAATGACCATTTGGATACGTTGCTCAATATTATACATAGAGACCCACCCTATTATTTCAACAGTCGACATGAACACTCTACCATATTAACTTGAGCATGGACCTACATATGCAATTATTTATAATTGATTTAAGCATCGACGATACATGAATGTCCCACCCTGAAACAACATACAAGCAATTGTCCTACCTCGAAACAACATAGAAGCAAATAATGATTGAAATTGTAAGAAGGAAATAAAAGCCCAAAAACCTTTATCTATCTGAAAGTAACCGTTGGTATTTAGGTTGCAATAACATCTTCAATTATAATTATCTTATTGAATTCACATTTTGCTTCACAATTGGAAAATATTGCACATCCCTAATAACTATGACCACATGGAATGCTCAGTGCTATGACTTCTATTTGATAGTATCCTAGCCAGGGAGTTGGCCATACCAATGTGATTATTTAATGAATCGACAGAAAATCTGATGTCGTGTTTCCCCAACAACATGTTACTACTGTTATCGTGCAGTTTGTATTTTAGGTTACAAGGCTAAAGGATAAGGGTCAAACTGGCGTAACAGGAACCTCCCCACCCAATGTCACCTCGATGGGGGGCTCTTTTTGTTTAGGGAGGTTAGCCCAGGGGAGACATCCCCGGTAACCTGGGGTTTGAAGAGGCAAAGAGTAAAAAGGTCAAAAGTTAAGGTTATCCCTCCTCGCAGGTTACCACCAATATCAGATAATCCGGCTAATCATCCAATAAAGAAGTGAATTCCCTGTTGAGAACACCTGCCCGGAACAAGACAATAACAACACTATATGTATATTTGCAGGTTATAAATTCAAAGGGTTAGTACTTCTTAATTATCTGATTTCATTCAATAAGCAAAGAAACAGATAAGATGAGTTCAACGTTTTACTAATTAGCCAATGAAACATCACCAATCCATCAATATCTATCACAGAACGACCAAGCCAACAGTATTATCAATCAAACATAACTCAATAGAGGCATGACGTCATCACTAATTACTTAGTTAAAAGGGTTGTTGCGTCAGGTATGACATCAACCCTAGTTAGTGGCGTTAGGTTTAGTTAGGGTTTCAAAAATTAAAGTTTTAAAAGATGAATTTGAACACTTCAAGCTCAACGTTGGAAAGAATACCAGTGCCTTAGGGTAAATGGAGTCAAAGTAAGGGCAAAATATCTCAGGAGGATTAAAATTTAAAGACTAGAGGGTAGGGTTCTATGGTGCTGCAATGGCAGGGCCCTAGAATCAAAACCCTAAGGGAAGGAGGCTCATTCTGGTGTTGCTTAAGCAAGGCCTCATGCTCCTTCCTCTTTCTCTAAACACACTTGGCAAAACGGCTAGCTTCAAAGCACAGATCTAAGGGAGAAAAGTGTTGCAGGAGAAAGGCTTTTCAAACCCTAAAAGGTTAAAACCCTAGGTGTAGATTTAACTAGGCCTAGGCCATCTCCTCTCTTCAACCTATACTTTAATGCTAACTCAGAAAAAGGGAGATAAGTGTAGCAACGGCTAGGCTATATCTTCCTTTATCAATGGCTAAAACAATTTCTCAAGCATGGGGACATATAGCAATGACCTACTAGTGTGCTTGCTA
>JZKD02S1674609.1:339204-366030 GCA_000966675.3 Picea glauca | reverse complement strand
CTTCTTCCCACAGGACAAAGTGTAACCCTCAAAGGTCATCCTAATGGCCAGACTAGGGGAAAGGGATGGATGTATGGGAGATAAGATGTAAAGTGATAGTATGGTGGGAGCGGACAATGGCTCTGCAAATCCCCCCTGGTGGCTAACCAAAACCATGGATGCAAGCTTGCTAGGGCACCCCGTTAATCCCCCCAACAATGGTCAAGTGGGTTAGTGTAAGATCCAAGATCGTCAGAAATGTAAGGAACCTGATGCATATATAAGAAAGTTATAATGATGAAACATGACACATACCATGATACCTGGACCAATTACCTCATGGAGCAAGAGTCTTTTCTGATGCAAGTGCAAGCCAATGGTGATGGATGCTCCCGCTGCTGATAGGACAAATCTGGTGAAGAAAAGAAGGATGGGCCCTCCAAGACCAGGCTTGGGTTAATCCTGCTCTCGGTACTCCATGTCTAGGACCTGCGGGCCTCGAGACATGATCTCCTAGTTATCCCTAGAAATCGGGGATAACGACTACAACAATGACACGTAAGGTTAGTAGCACAAACATATGTTGCAAGGCAACATCAATTGAATATGTGTAGCTATGAGTTTTTAGGAATTTGCGAGCATATTGGAAAACACACATTGATACAACATGACACATCTTTGTATTACGTGTTATTTGAAAGATGCAAGGTAATTGAACCTCAACATTCTTGAAAACAAAGTTTCTTGTCACCTGTTGGAACATCTCTAAGAAATCATGTTGTGATAATTTATTTTGCTTGTTTGTAAATCAATATGAGCTAATGCCAACATCAACTGAAAATCATAAGACATCTAGACAGTAAGATAATGCAAGTTGGGTGCAAGGAAGTATGAATGACTAGAGGTACTTGGTAGAAATGCAAAGGAGGAAAAGACGATAGATTAAGTCTTAGAACCTGTTATGATGCAACACCTTAAAAATGATAAAAAGTCCGTGAATACAATCCACTTCAAGGGGGAAACGTCCTTTTACAATATATCCAATTCAAAATACAATATGAGATTAGATAAGATAATCCTAAGACTAGGTATCCTTGGTATATATATAGGAGACAAATAGTACAATTATAATGAAATGGTGCAAAGAAGGGTTCTAGCCTACATACAAATATAACACTAGAAGTGTCATAATTCAATATCTAGGGCTTAATAAGGGGTTTTATACATAACATGGGGTTTTTTCGAGGGCTTAACATGCTCCTCCCCTTAGAATAAGTGTTGTCTTCAACACTTGACTAACCAAGGGTGTTTCTGCAAGAAGAACTCATCTTCCCTTGTCGCCTCTTCCACTGATAAGTTCTTCCATTTGACGAGGTACTTTGTAATTTCTCGATTTCTCAACTTCTTAATCATTTTTGCAATGATTGTTTTTGGTTCTAGTATGATTTTCCCTTCTTCATTACTCTCTCGTAAAATAGTTTGGACTGAGATCTTGTTGTTGATGACTTTCTTTAAGCAAGAAACATTATAGGGGCCATAATATTTGGGTGATAATTTATTGTCCTTCTTTTGTTGCGAGGGACATCTGTTGATATGTTTTTAGCCTCATAAATACCCAATCCCCCACTTCAAATTCCCTTTAACTGTGATGTTGATCTGCTTGTTGTTTCATCCTATTTTGTGTCATAACCAAGTTGTCCTTCAATAGTTTGAGAACCTCTTTTTGGTCCCCTACGTGGTCCTCCACTGCTTGAACCATTGTATTCCCTTTCAATGGTGATGTAATGGACGGAGGATGCTATCCATAAAGTGCCAGAAATGGGGACATTTTTTATGAAGTATGGAAGAATGTGTTGTGCCACCATAACGCCAAGGGAAACCACTTGACCCATTGTGTATGTTTATCATATGCAAAGCAACAAAGATATCCTTCTAGACATTTGTTCACAATCTCAGTTCGCCCATTTGATTGAGGATGATAAGATGAGCTATGAGCCAATTGAGTACCCAAATAAGAAAATAACCTAGTCCAAAAATTTATGATGAAAATTGGATCTCTATCACTTACAATAATCTTGGGGACGCCATGTAGCTTTTGAATTGTTTCCATGAATGTTGTGGTTATTGTACTTGATTTAAAACAATGATAAAGAGAGCAAAAATGGGCATAATTTGTTGGTCGATCCATAGCTACCATGATGACAGTCTTTCCTTCGTATTTGGGTAAACTTGTAATAAAATCCATTGAAACTTCTTGCCAACATTGACTTGGCATAAGTAATGGTTCTAGGAGACCCGACATCTTGATTGTCCTTTCTTTATTATGTTGCCAGACCAAACATTCAGACACAAATTTTTGAACATTAGTTTTAATACCTTCCTAGAAAAGTCCTTTTTGATCATGTGGTACATTTTCAAGAATCTTGAATGTCCTCCTATAAGAGAAGTGTGTAATTCTAGAAGGACCTTTTGTTTGAGTTGGGAATTCTTACATAAATATAGTTGATCATGGTACCATAGAAAATCATTCTTCCATACAAAATTATCTAATGAACTGGGGTCCTCTTGTAGTTGTTGAATGACCTTGCATACCTCTTTATCTTGCTTCCATTCTATCCTTGCTTCTTCCACACAATCAGAAAGAGCTCAAAGATAATGTATAAGAGATATATACCAAGGATGGGGTTATAGGGGAAGGAAAAGAAAAAAGGGAAACGGGGAAAGGAATAATAGAAAGGAGATAGGAGAAAGGAAAAGGAGAAAGGAAGTAGGGGAAAGGGATTGTGGAATAGAAATAGCACATAATGAACATTTTGATTCTTCTTCTTTCCTTGAAAGGGCGTCTACCACAACATTGTGTTTTATTTTTTTGTAAATAATTTCAAAGTCATAACCTAGCATCTTTGTAACCCATTTTTTTTGCTCCTCTGAAGACAATCGTTGCTCCAAGAAGTACTTCAAGCTATCATGATATGTTTTTACTTTGAAGTGTCTTCCTATTAGTTAAGGATGTCATTTATGAACTGCATGTAATATGGCCAACATTTCCTTTTCAAAAATGGGTTTGAGTAAGTTTTTTCCTTTAATTTGGATGCTTTCAAAGGAAATGGGCCTTCCTTATTGCATTAAAACTACACCAATTCCATGGCCTGAGGCATCACACTTCACAATAAATGTTTTTGTGAAGTCAGGTGTGGCCAGGATGGGAGTTGTACACATAGCCTCCTTAATATTTTCAAAATCTTTTGTTGTTACTGCCATCCAAGAAAATTCATCCTTCTTTAATAATGTTGTTAGAGGTGTTGCTCTTTGACCACAATTCTTGACAAACTTGTGGTAATAGCTTGTCAAATACTAAGAATCCTCTATGCTTCTTCAAGGTTTGGGAATTGGCCATTCCCTCATGGATTTAATTTTGTTAGGATCCACTTTTACACCTTAATGAGATACTATATGACCCAAATGTTCCACTTCTTGAACCCCAAAGGCACACTTGGAAGGATTTGCATAAAGTTGTTGTTCTTCCAATAGTTGTAATACTATGTCAACATGTTGTACATGCTCTTCCCAAGATTTGTTATAGATTAGTATGACATCAAAAAATACTAACACAATTTTTCTAAGGAAGGGCTTGAAATAGAATTCATCAAGCTTTGAAATGTTGAAGGTGCATTAGTAAGTTCAAATGGCATAACCAAAAACTCATAATGACCTTCATGTGTTCTAAAAGATGTTTTGGGAATGTCTTCCTACCTCATTCCGATTTAATGATACCCCAAATTAAGATCCAACTTAGTAAATAATTTTGCTTCATGCAATTCCTCTAATATTTCACTAATGACAGTAATAGGAAACTTATCTTTGATGGTCATTTTGTTGAGTTGTCTATAATCTAGATACATACACCATGAACCATCCCTTTTTGTAATCATCACCATTGGTGAAGAGAAAGAACTCGAGCTATATTGAATGCTTCATGCAATTCCTCTAATATTTCACTAATGACAATAATAGGAAACTTATCTTTGATGGTCATTTTGTTGAGTTGTCTATAATCTGGATACATACACCATGAACCATCCCTTTTTGTAATCATCACCATTGGTGAAGAGAAAGAACTTTAGCTATGTTGAATGACTCCGACCCCTAATATTTCTTGGATCATACACTCAATCTCACTCTTCTGTGCATATGGATACATGTAAGGCTTAATGTCAAGTGGTACACTTCCTAGTTGTAAATGAATACCATGGTCGTGATCTCGAGTTGTTGGAAGACCCTTCAACATCTCTCCAAATACCTTGCAATGGTTGTTGATAACCATTTGGAGATCCATTGGAGTAGAGGATATAGATGTTTGAACATCCAGTGAGCACAATTGTGCAATTTCACCATGGTGCCCCTTTTTGAGTAATTTTGTCAAGCTATTAGAGCTTATCACTTTAGAGGGTTTTCCTTGGATACCTCTAAGCTCAATTTCCTTGCCTTTTGAGTAAAATCACATGAAAATATATGAAATTTAAGGGCCACTATTCCCAATGATTGTAACCATTGGACCCCTCATACAACATCAATACCACTCATTTGGATGGTAAAATGGGACTATCCAAAAAATATTCCCCCATATTGAGCTTAATAATATGGCACTTCCCAGAACAATTTATGGTACCTCCATCTATAATCATTATTTGAAACTCTAGTGTTGGAAAGACAAAGCAATTGATATGTTTTTCTAATTTGTAATTGATGAAGTTATTGGTACTACCAGTATCAATCAACATTGTTACCTTTATTTTTTATTTTTGATGTATCCTCCTATCTTGAGGGTTTGTGGAGTATTGATGCTGACCAATGCATGAGAATATATCGCTGGAGTAGTGTCTTCTAGATCGATCTCTTGCGATGGTTCCAATTTTTGATCTTCTTTCTCTTCACGATCAATGTAGAATAATTTATTCTCATCGCATTTATGCCCTTTACTGCACTTGTTGCCGCAATTGAAACATAGTCCCTTTGCTCTTCTTTCATCCATTTGTTGAGGTGTCCACCTTATTGGTTTAGGAGAGGGAACATGACGCTCTCTATAGTTTTCAATGGCTACCCTTCTAGTAAGCATAATTTTGTTTTCCACTTTCATTTGCATATTGAAAGCTTGCTCTAGGGATTTAGGTTTGAAGAGACACTCCTCATGTTGAATGTTCTCCTTTAAAGTGCCCATAAAGAGATCTAACAAATTATCCTCATAAATGTTCTTTACCTTCAGACCAAGCTTTTGGAATTGTTGAGTGTGCTCTCTAATGGACATTTTTGTTGAAGATTTATCAATTTACTAATGAATGTATTGCTCTTAATATCCCCATAATGTGATATCAATTCATTTGTAAATATGGACCAAGAGATAATATAATTCTTTTTTCTTTCACAAAGCCATTGATACCAAAAGAATTGATCATTTTCTAAATACAAGGATGCAATAGGTACCTTTTGTAATCTTGTCATTTGGTTTAGATTGAAGAACCACTCCATCTAGAATATCCATGTTATAATATCTTTACCATCAAACTTCCTCATATCAATCTTTGGAATGAAGTAGTTCCTTGATGCCACATCGAAAGCTTGATGATGTGGATCTTGAAGTGATGAGTAATCATGATTCTAGGATTCAATCTTTATTTCCTCTATATTTTCATGATTTCCTTGCAATTTGATATCTCCTTTAGGGAGTCTCTCATCTAGAGCATGGAAGACATGGAATTTTGTAATTCTGACATCTTCTTTTCCATATGCTTTTCCATCTCTTTCCTATTTTCATCCATCTTATTTTTCATTTCATCCATTTTATTTTGTATTTGATTTTCCAATTCTCTTTAAAGGTATTCTTGAGAATTTTTTAAATCCATTGATTTCAACATACTAACAGTCACTTCATCAACTTGGTTCTTTAATTGGGTTAGCCTATTTTCAAAGTCTTCATTTTCTTCAGAAGTCATGTTTGAGTCTTTATGAGGAGTACCAATATTATTTCTTGTATAACCCTTTGTCATGTGAAAAAATAATAATGCTTCTCTTTTTCCTCTTTATCACAAATTTTGAATCACCAAAAATAGATCTTCCAATAAAACTGTATGCCAATTGTAAGTCATTGTACCTTTCAAACCCTTAATTTGGAGTATGACTGTATGACTAACATTTCTCTTGATATATCTCTGAACTTTGAACCCTTATAAGTTTGAAATTTTGGTTTATAGTACTCTGATATGACTTCTTAAACTCCTCAAATTTCACAATCTAAACCTTCATTGACAAAAAATTATAGCAAAAATAACAAAATGTCTTGTTTAAGAATAATTTTAGGATTAGTAAACAACACCAACTTCCCCAAGATATATCTCACAAATTATAACGATTCAAAATATGAAAAATTTGTCACATGTAGCTTGCTATGTCTCTTCAAAATTCTAAAAATTTTAGAGTCATAAACTTCACAGAAAAAAAGTTACCATGAAAATGCCAAGCCGACTCTTTTAAAACTAACTTCGAGATTAGTCACAAGCTTTGTCTTAAATGGACTATATGTAAGAATATAATGGATGTGCTTGTTTTACCATTGAAAATATCACTATTGTCACCCAACCATAGGTCAAAGCCACCCTCCGAGCACCTTAACCTTGACAGAGAATCACTCTGGAAGCAAACCCTAGGCTAGATAGCCAAACAAAGGGTAGCACACCTTTCCCCAAGGATAATGCACCAACAAGAGCTGATAAGATATTCCAAACCATAGCCAAGAGATATTCCAAGCCAAAATGTAATTGCTAGCTGCAGTAGCTACACCGGTAGCTCTCCTCCAAACCTGTGCACAAAATGAACACTGTAGTGCGCACAAGTGTTGCTTTGCAATTCTGAGACTTCCTGCTAGAATGAGAACTGGCCTCCTGTATTTATACTAATTCTAGCTAACTGTGTGGGCCGACTTCTCATTCTGGGTATCTGTCTGTTCAATAAATATTAATTCTCCTGGCCGATTTATTCTCTTGGAGGCTAATAACCTAATACAAATTATCTTCTTGAGCTGACAAGTCTTCTAGGGTTATTAACCAACTCATTAGGGTTTCTTCTTGCTTCCTGGAGTATTCTATTCTCATTAGGTTTACATGTGGAGGTAAATACCTCCCACAACTACCATAATATCAACACTCCCTCCTAGCTAGGGAGGTATTACAAGTAATGGTCTTGAGCACAAAACATACCATTCACCCGGTAGCATCAACATAGTTGTCTAGACTATCTCATGACTAGATCATGAGCATCATCATCACCATCACTGTTATCCACTGCATCATCTCTCAAAACCATACTTCATATGAGTAATCAAACATGATGTTGGATAAGTCACTCACACCATAGAGTGATACAAGAGCCATTCTTTTAATCTGGAGATATGTTCTAGAAGAGTAGATGTTCTGAACCATTTTTCGTCTGGGAAATCTCTGTCCTTTAATCATTCATCTAGCTCATAATCATTTACCAAACTGCTGATAGTCTTCAAGGTAATCAGAACAAAATAGAACACAACTGTGTCTATTCATAGTAGTACATAACTACAATCCAATGGTACACTACCACACCAAGTAGCAACCAAATACTTGATCAGTAACGTATAGTCACGAACAGTGGAACACATCCACCACAATAGTATACATATACTGTCATACAGTCTTCATAACAATCATCTGATATCAACCTGCACAGAAACAATGTTATGACATAAACTGAATTATCTAGGCCAATCTTTCACTCACATCTGTGAGATCTAAAAGAATATATGCCCTCAGAGTAGAACATCAACGATGGGCTATCTACCTTATTCTTCTCAAACAAGGAAGAATGATTGTTCTGATTTCTGAACCTGGACCATTCCTCACCCCAGGCCATTCCTCCGAAACTAAACAAAGTGTAATCTGGAGAGAATGAATCTGCCCTAAGGAATGTCTACCCCTGATTGCTGAGCCTGGACCATTCCCCACCCTGGGCCATTCCTCTGGCACTAAAAAAAGTGCAACCTGGAGAGAATGAATACAACCTAAGGAATGACTGTCTAGACCATTTCCTCTGTTAAACATAAGAGGAAAATATTGTTCTATACCAACCTCCAAAATAGACCATTCCTCATGTTATCCACAATGAGAAGTCGTTGTCCGAAGAGGCGGGCCAGTCTTCTTGAGTAACCCCAAAGAAGAGAGACTACCCTAGATCACTCACCATGTTAACCACAATGGGAAGTCGTTGTCTATGGTACATCAACAATTTGGACCAATTCCCATGTTAAACACAATGAGAAATCGTTGTCCATCAGAAATCTCAATTCACTTTCTAAACTGGAAAGGAAACTACTCATCCTGGACCATTTTTCGAACTGAAAAATGACTGTCCATAAATCAATACATATCAATGCTCCCTCCCAACCTGGGAGTCATCTCTTCCTTTTTCAATAAGGAAGTCGTCTCCACAAGCTCCATCTTGAGTATGCAAACTCTTTCATCTTGGATAGAAGCTTTACCAAAATGTGTACTTATCTGCTCATCTGTGGAGATATGTATTGGAGAACCACTTTCTCCTTTCTGGACTTCATCACGGATAATGTGATGCTTGATTTCAAATGTATTTCGGTCTGGAACACTAGTTTTTCTCTGAAGGCTTCATGTAACTCTGGTCAATAAAGTATATCATTATTGAATTCCTCTTGCTAGCTCACAATATCGTGGCAAGAGTCAAACTGGAACATATCCATGTGGCACTTCTTTTGTCATCATGAGATATTTGTCATGGATTGGCAATCCATCATCCTGATCTTCTGAGTAATCATTCTGATATAATATCTCTATTATAGAGAATCTTCACCACGCTTTTGTTGTGCACTGGAGGTTCTCCACCAAGTTATCTTCTTCCATCTGCATACAAGGGTCTCTTTCTGGCATGCCTCAAAGTCTTGAGGTTACTCTTCATACGCTCTTTATTCAATTTCTCTGGAGAACATTCTTTGCATTCATCTGATGTAGAACTCCAGCCCATGGATACTGCGGATGATATAATGACTCATGTAGAGGCATGTCTGGTTTATTGGAACAAGTAATCATCATAGTCTTCTCCCTCCATCTAGGAGAACCCCTAGTTCAGGATCTTGCAATGCTTGCATATATACACTGTTCTTCACCACAACTTTCAGTTCCTCTACTTGATTGCTTTTAGTGAGTTCATATCAGGCTAGTAATATTGTGATTCTTAATACAATGATTGGTTGTTATGGCTTCTCTTTCTTGGAATCTTCAGGTTCTTCCTGATGTTTTTCCTTTAGCTCTTGGGTCCATGGAATTTCTTATAAATTCCATGCCCTAAAGATTCCATTTCTTACTTTCATCATAGGATCACGGATGTGGATGGACAACTATGGATACTTTAAGGCTTCTCTTCGAAGAAGACTTCTTTTGAGTTTGAACTGAACATGTACTGTCTTTCATGGCTGCTACCATGGATATATACTTCATCATCTTCAATGGATCATAGGATTAGCTCCCTCCTAATCCTTGTTTCATGTATGAGTGCATATAATCGCCTCCCTCCGTCTAACAGAGTCAATGCTTTCGTCTGCATCTTTTATTGTCTTCTGCAATATATAATTGGCTCTTTTTGTCTAGCAGAGTCCACGCTTCCGTCTTGTTGGCTTCTACAAAACGTCATAAGTCTTTCTCTAATTTCCTCTTGATTGCTGACTTCTTTCTATCTTTGCTTCTTCTAAGTCTCTTCATGATTGATTCGGCTTATCTTGCAATAACTTCCACATGATTTGTTTGACGTATTTCATCCTTTCATGTGTATTATCTAATGATATCAATCTTTATCTTGTTGTTCTTCCATAGTTATAGTTCTTCTTGGAGCACATTATCTTTCAAGAGATAGATATACAAGATATGTACAGAGACGATTCAAACAAGATATGTACAAGAAATAAGAAGAGTATTGTTACCTTCAGAAGAAGAAGTCTCTTTCATCCTGCTTAGTCTTCTTTGTAGGTTCCTTTTCTTCCACAACTGATGCTTCGTGTTTTCTCCTTCTTTTTGTTCATGCTTGCGGCAAATGCATCCCACGTCTTGGGAAGATCATTGAGTACTATGTTTACTAATTCCTTCTCTGAAGTGATCTCTTCAATAACTTGTAGTTGATCTCTTAACTGAGAGATTCTCACAAAGTATGATGTTATGCTATCATCATTCATCTTCATGTCACAGAGTTCATTCTTCAGACTCATTATTTGTCCAATGTTTCTGACTGAGAAGAGGTTTCTTAGGGCATCGTACATCTTCTTCGATTAGTCAAGATGGGAGATGTAGGGTATCAAGTGGTATTTTATAGAGTCCACGATGATACTCATGGCATTGATATCATCGTCTTTGAACTTCTCCATAACTGCAACGTTTTGCGGTTCCTTTTCTTTTCTTTCTTCAAACTCTGGTTCCACGATCTTTCCTTTTACGATATCCAACACTTTATTCTTGGCAAGGATGAGGTCAATCCTTTTCTTCCACGCTCTGAAGTTAGAGGCTCCATCTAACTTGTTCTCCGACTTCATAGAATAAGTCATGGCTGCTTTGACTTGGTCAAACCCTAGATTTGACCAAAAAATCAAACTTGACATCTTGGTTTGCTGAGAGTATCATGATATGCGCTAGGCTAGGGCGGACTGATCTGTCCGGAAATTAGGTCAATCCCTTCACTTAAGGTGCCTCAACAAGAGGATTAGGGTTTCTACAACTGCACCTGCTAGTAACCCTATCTGTAGTGCTATGGTGACTACTCCTGCTAGAAACCCTAGCGACAGTTCTTCAACGAGCTCAATATCCTTATGGCTATGTTTCCTTCCAGCGGTTAGATTGAATGAAGGAGGTGTGGGCCCATAACCTATTAGAATATAATGGATGTGCTCATTTTACCATTGACAATATCACTATTGTCACCCAACCATAGGCCGAAGCCACCCTCTAAGCACCTTAACCTTGACAGAGAATCACTCCGGAAGCAAACCCTAGGCTAGATAGCCAAACAAAGGGTAGTGCACCTTTCCCCAAGGATAACGCACCAACAAGAGCTGATCAGATAGTCCAAACCCTAGCTAAGAGATATTCTAAGCTAAAATGTAACTGCTAGTTGCAGCAGCTGCACCGATAGCTCTCCTCCAAACCTGCGCACAAAACCGGGCACTACAGTGTGCACAAGTGCTACTCTGCAATTTTGAGACTGCCTGCCAGAATGAGAACTGGCCTCCTATATTTATATTAATTCTGGCTAACTGCCTGGGCCGACTTCTCATTTTGCGTATCTGTCTGTTCAGTATATATTAATTCTCCTTGCCGACTTCTTCTCTTGGAGGCTAATAACCTAATACAAATTATCTTCTTGAGCCGACAAGTCTTCTAGGGTTATTAGCCAACTCATTAGGGTTTCTTCTTGCTTCCCAGAGTATTCTATTCTCGTTAGGTTTACACGTGGAGGTAAATACCTCCCACAACTACCATAATATCAACACTATATATATGAACGTATAACAAACCATAATATGAAATTTGGACCACCTGTACTAGGAGATGTCTCCTCAGTATCCAGAAAATTTCACTATCTGAAACCTCCCAGAAAAAAAGTTATAGCGAATATCCCAAGATGACTGGGTTAAAGCTGAATTCAAGCTGAGTAAAAAACCCTATCTTCCATAGGAAAGATCTCTGAAATTATAACGATCCAAAACCTAAATTTTTTACCATGAGTACCTGGCGATGTCTTCTAAATAAAATCCAAATTGCTCTGTCTAAAGCGGTCCAGGAAAAA
This sequence comes from Picea glauca, assembly GCA_000966675.3. Taxonomy (NCBI): domain Eukaryota; kingdom Viridiplantae; phylum Streptophyta; class Pinopsida; order Pinales; family Pinaceae; genus Picea; species Picea glauca. The sequence continues at coordinate 354,174 of JZKD02S1674609.1, read as the reverse complement.
AAAAAAAGTTATAGTGAAAATGCCAAGATGACTTGCTTGAAGAAGCAAAACCCTAAGATCGATGTTATGATACTAAATGTTATGATCCAACACCTTAAAATGATTAAAAGTCAATGGATATAGTCCACTTCAAAAGGGGAACCTCTTTTTACAATATATCCAATTCAGAATACAATATGAGATGAGATAAGATGATCCTAAGACAAAGGATACAATTATAAGAAAGGGTGCACTGCAAGGTTCTAGCTTACATACAAATATAACACTAGAAATGTAATAATTCAATATCTAGGGCTTAATAAGGGGTTTTATACATAACACGAGGCTTTGTCTAGGGCTTAACAAAACCTTTGAGGTTAGTTTGGTTGAAACTTGTTGGTGTATGCCTATAAACCATAAAATTGGCCATATGTTATAGTTGAGAACTTCTATAGGATATCAAGATTCTAAAATTCATTGGGTTTATGAAAATTCCTCTGTCAGGGGTGATGGAGATAGCTCCCATGTTTGGTAATGAAAATTGTATTTTGGATTCCTAAATAAGTTTCTGTAAGTTATTTTTTCTCATTTTGTTGCACCTCATTGCAAGGTATGCCTTGAGATTAGTAAGATTTCCTTGGAATCATCGTGTTGTTGGTTATTAATTCCACCATTAACTTCATACCAATGTAGATCCATATTAAACCCAGATCTATCAAGCACAAGGAGGGATCCAATTTCTTAAGGTGTAATTTTTTTTATTATTATTTCATTCCATGTCAAGTTTCACACAATGTGTGTAATTGTTTTTTTTTTAATTGGAAATTTTGTTGGCTTTATAGACCGTGAGGGTTCAAGTCCCTCTATCCCCACCTAAGTTTGTTCCTGAACGACTGATCTATTTTCTCCAATTCCATTAGTTCGAATCCATTCTCACTTCTCGATTCTTTTACCTCACTATTTTCTTTCTTCACGAACAAAAGAAATTAGAACAGAATATGTCTATCCATTTTATGACAAGTTGAGTTGATTAGATAATAAGTTGATCATATTATCATTTCATTATGTGATATATGATCCACATAGATGAAGTCATTTGAAAATTATTCAGTCACAGTCCATTTTTTCTCATATTAGTGACTTCCAGATTGAAAATAATAAAGAAATGCATTATTTGTATTATTGTTATTTTTTAAAAATTGAGACAATTTTTTTTATTTTAATGTAGCGTTATCTAACATAACATAACACAACATAACATAATGCTAACGTCTCAACATCTCCCTTGTACTGGGTTGTAGAGCACCTCGCTACTCTCGATGCAATAAGAAACAACATCGGAAATGCGACAACTACCCTCATGGCAAGTCTTGCACCAAATACCGAGGTATTCAAATATGTACTTTGGGAGTTTATTTTGTCTAAAACAACTTCTAGGGATTTTTCCAATTTATCTCTGGTGTCTATTTCATTACCTATGGCATTATTTCTCTCTAGGTCCTTCATGATTGCAAATGGCAAGAACAAGAAACTTCAATTATTGTTCGAGGTCACATCATCATTATCCAACTAGGGGACATTGTTCTTACTGATGCTCGTCTCCTTGAAGGTAATTGATCCAGATGGATATCGGTGGCCACCCACCTATTCTGCTGGCCCAAAACACAATTTTCCACCTTGGCAGTTTTTCTACGTTTTTTTAGGTCCTGAACTTCTGGGGTTGTTTTGAGGCCCTAAACATCATTTTCTAGGCACAATAACACCTAGACGATAACTAAAGGCATCGTATGGGCTAACTGAAATGTGTACTTCTCGACTAGACCTTTCCAGTGAGCTATGGTGCACCCCAAAATAAAGATCGTATACAAAAGTTATGCCATCTGGAAGTTTACGTATCAACTACCCCCATAGAGGCCCACAAATCTTTTGGTATTTCATCTTCCGGGGTTAGGGTTTTCTCATTTATGTTTTATGCTAAAAAGGCCTTCGCAACCTCATTGTAATAATCTTTTTGCGAATGAGCATAGCCATCACACCACTTCTTAGAGATAAGCTGCCACCATTCTAGCGAGTCCATTCACTCTATATTTTCACTGTTTCTGTACATTTTGCTCATTAATAGAGATTGCGTATTACTATATCTTTGTGTTTCTTGCAATATCTATGTGCATTTCTTTGTTATATATCTGCCTTCATTTCATTCTCAAAATAATCTGGATCAATCTTCTTTTAAGATTGACTTGTCTGCTCTAATTGGCGAGTCACTTCACTTTCAAGGAACCCTGGGGATGAAGTGTTTGCAACGTTTAACTATAAGCAAGGAGAAATTGGGGATATTTTTATGGTAACATGAGCTCCAATATAAAAAATCGTAGGTATTGGAATTGCATTGGAAAATGTAATCGACGCATCTGAGATTATGCTAACTGAGCTACGGATAAGCGTTATTATCAGCATTGTTTTAACAAGTTGTGTTAAATTTTAGAGAATGAAGAATTACATGGTAAGTAGCTCTACATTTTTTGTTTGTTTATACACATGTTTGCCTCTCACATGAGAACTAATAACTAGCCTATTTTCACACACATATATATATGACGTGTCAACCATTAGTCATAGCATGGTGAGTTTTATCGAGTTAAAAATAAAATAGATAAGTAAAAGATAAAACTATTTTCTTCCAATTGTTGTGACTACTCTTAACCCAAAACTTTGTCATTGTGTTATGGTTGCACCTTAGTTTCATTCTAATTGGTATGGCAATTTGACTTTTCTCCATTCATGGTTTTGATTACAACGATTTTGAATGATCGTTAGTTCTTGTTACTTGCTAAAACATGAATGTTTATTCAAAGCTATCAAATATTTATCAAGCTATTTAATATTGCACACGCCTTTAACATTCAAGGGAATCCTACCAGTGGAGGAAGCACACAACTTTTAGAGGCAAGCCAACGGGTACGCCATTTTTAGTGTTTCAAAGAAGGCATGCTTGTTGTCTTCATGCATTAAGATCATTTTTTATTTTGTGACGATCATGTAATAGGTGTATTAACTATTTGGTCAATGATAGTAATTATCATCAAGCAGTGGATAGATATACATAGATCTGACGATGTCATTTGGTCAAAGCAATAAAGGAAATGTTTGAACTCCATGTTGCGGCAACAAGTGGAAGACATACCATGTGATGGAATTGCAAAGTTCAAAATCATTAAAGAGTTTGTTTTCAAAGTTCAAAAGCATTACCGTAGTCTAAACATTCCTAAGTTTTTTCGACCACTTTTTGTCTGAAATCCGGCCATAAATTGTTTAAATTGTAACTTTTAGTTGTTAAATATGCATAATTCGTGTGCTTTATGGTTTTTCATGGCGTTGAATCCATCTATGCATTCAAAAAATGGATTTTGAATAACAAAAAACTTTGATTTCACCAACAAATATATCGTCAGATTATGGTGATATTGTTGGAAATGGCCAAAAACGTTGAACATTTAGACTACCCTAAGATTTCAAATCTATCAGACAATAAAATGACATATAAATTATTTTTTATATTCCAATAAACAAATAAATCATTTGAATGATGTTAAAAATTGGAGAATATAGCCCGGATGGGGTGACACATGGAACACACACGTCAACAACTGGGGTGGATACGAGGGTAGTTAAGGCCCCTCGTCGCCACCCTCCTCCCTTGTCCAGTCGTGATGTCTAGCTTTCACTTTTGGCAAGGCTTAGTGCACTAGGTCTTAATGGAGACCAAGGTTCAACTCCTCGACACCAATACGATACAACGAATGGCCATTACTCCAACGCTTATGGTTACCATAGCCATCAACTCCTTCGTCCTCCTAATCTTATTGTTCTGTGGGGGGTCCTATATTGGGCATTTGGCCACAGTTCACGGTCTAATTCTGCTTGCTTTACTCCATGACCTGGCTTTCCATCCTTCGTCTCTTGCTCACACCACTGTTGATTCCATTCGCCCTGCGCTCTGCTTAGCCATGCCTCATGAGAGAGATAAGTCCCAACGGGGGCCAATCTATTACAGTCGGTTTGGCAGGCACAAATGCTCAGGACCAACCTCTCTCGCTCTCATCCTAAGCGGCAGTTCGGACCACTCACCCTCCTCTGATCATAATTGGCATGAGGCGGTTCAATCGGAGCCACATCCATCAAACACAGAGGGTCTCCACGGAGGTTGTCCAGTGGAAGAGGAAATTCCACCCAACTGGGATGAAATTTTGCAAATTTTTTTTTCGACGACCACCTTGGAACAATGACCGACCACTTGCACTACCACCCCTTTGATTTTTTAGGAGCCAACCGAGACAGGCTGCATCATGGAAGAGGAAATCCCTCTTCAGGAGGAGCACTCTGAGAAGAATTATGTTGCTACTATGGAAGAGGACCCTGCTACAGACTCTACCGCTGCTAAGGATTTTGCCACTGTTACCATGGAAGAGGACCCTAGAACAAACTGGGATGAATGCTGGAAAGAAGATGACGTTGAAGAGTATGCTCACTTGCCTCCCAGCTCTTGCAAGCTCACAGAATACCACTTGGTCTTGATCTTCGAGATGCGCGAGGATTTGGCAGAGCAACAACACAACCAACACACCCTCAACAAGCGCTTGGATGTCATGTACGACTCCCTTTTAAGCGAGCCTGTGAAAAGTTGATGTCCGACCTGCTGCCAGCCTTTTGTCTTCCGACTTTGCCAGGATGCACGCCCAAGTTTTCCTCATGTCTAGTGCTCTTACAGGTTTTTTCTCTGGTCTTAGTGTTAAGTTTTTTGTACATCACAAACTTTGGTTTTGGTTCACTAGTCAGTCTGGGCACTGAGTCTACCGCCTGTTCTGGTTTCCGTGCTTATGGAAAAACATGTGGCAAGTCCCCATGTTTTTGACAGATGTCTCTTTAAGGTTTATGAACAGTAGTGTCCACGCATTTTGATTTCCACTGTTGTAGCAGAACCAGTGACGTGCTCTAGTGTATACTCAAACATGTGTGATTTTGGCTAATACAAGATAATACGATACTTTTTTATTTACAATATATATATATATATATAATCAAAGCTCAAACTAATGTGGATCGCCCAGTCGACTCTGTTGATTGAGCAGATTCTGTAGTTGTTGATTATTCAGTTGACTCAGTCGATTAAGCTGTTGGAGGCGAAGGGACAGGCTCTCACTCTCGCAGGTTATTTCTTCAGGCCTTGCTTTCTCTTTTCTTGTCCCATCCATTCCATTTCGAAAGCTAGCATCCGTGGAGATCTGTAATCTCCACTTAGAGCTCCGGTAAGAGAAAGCATGCTATGAGGCCTTCCCTCACGTCGAAATAAGGCAGGTTTATAGAAAAGCTATAGATAAGTGGGTTAGGGAGCCAAGGATGAGCTAAAATAGAACAGATAAAGGTAAACAAATTACTTTGACAAATGAAATGAGGGGTGAGTCAATGTCAAACTCATTGCAATAATATTGACCTTAACTGGGGACTAATAAAACTTAAATTCCAATTTATTGAAAAAGTAAAACCCACTCCTTCGAAAAACAATCTTCACTAAATAAATAAAATTTAAATTCTTAAAACATGTAATTTTAATTTTTTTAATCTCTAATTTAATAATCAACTTTTTTAATCTCTAATTTAATAATCAACAAATGAAACATTTTCTTAATAAATTGATAATTTTATTTTATTTTTTAATGAATAATATATATGTTTATTATTATATTATTATTATAAAATATATTATATAAATTTTATCAAGTAGGTTTGATATTATTTTTTAACCTCTTTTTTAGTCGAGTTACAATAATAATATCGAGACCGATATGCACTCTTTGACTGTTTTTGTTAAATGTGCATGGTGAATTGCAAGTATCATCATACATCTTCATGTTTCCCAAGTAAATGATCAATTTTATTTATTTATTTATTATCTAATTTTTTTTATTACAATATAAGTGAGTTTCTAGAATTTTTTAATATTGACATATTTAGCTCTATCATATACTTTTCTATATTAACTAAATACACAACTAGATGCTTTTCCTAATTCAAGAATTTTAATTCATCTCTCATTTGAAAGGGACTTGTGTGTTTAGGAATGAATGACATGGGAGTTGCTACTTGGAAAATAATAGCCACCTTAACTTTATTCTTCTTCTTAAGCAATTTAGGAGTTGTTGTGGTTAAAAGAGTATGCATTGAGTTGTGGGAAGTCTTAATTGGATCTATTTAATGGTCGTCCAACTTTGAATCTTTCTTTCAAGGGTTTTTGGGCTTTTCCTTTAGGAGTTGGAGAAGATTTTGCCTTCAAGTAAGAAGCTAACACATGACCATGGTCAAAGCAAAGCCTAAAACGAAAAGTACTATGTTTATAATATAGGGTTAACTATTTGGTCAATAGGTGTATTAACTATTAATAGGTGTATTAACTATTTGGTCAATGATAGTAGTAGGTGTATTAACTATTTGATCATGTAATAGGTTTATTAACTATTTGGTCAATGATAGTAATTATCATCAAGCAGTGGCTAGATATACATAGATCCGACGATGTCATTTGGTCAAAGGAGTAAAGGAAAGAAAGACATACCATGTGATGGAATTGCAAAGTTCAAAATCATTAAAGAGTTTGTTTGCAAAGCTCAAAAGCATTACCGTAGTCTAAACATTCTAAGTTTTTTCCTATTTCTGATCATATTTTTCGACCACTTTTTGTCTGAAATCCGACCATAAATTGTTTAAATTGTAACTTTTAGTTGTTAAATATGCATAACCTGTGTGCTCCATGGTTTTTCATGGCATTGAATTCATCTATGCATTCAAAAAATGGATTTTGAGTAACAAAAAACTTTGATTTCACCAACAAATATATCGTCAAATTCTGGTGATATTGTCGAAAATGGGCAAAAACGTTGAACATTTAGACTACCCTAAGATTTCAAATCTATCAGACAATAAAATGACATATACATTATTTTTTATATTTCAATAAACAAATAAATCATTTGGATGATGTTAAAAATTGGAGAATATACCCCGGATGGGGTGACACATGGAACACACGCATCAACAACTGGGGTGGATATGAGGGTAGTTAAGGCCCCTTGCCGCCACCCTCCTCCCTTGTCCAATCGTGATGTCTAGCTTTCACTTCTGCCAAGGCTTAGTGCACTGGGTCTTAATGGAGACCAAGGTTCAACTCCTCGACACCAATACGATACAACGAATGGCCATTACTCCAGCGCTTATGGTTACCAGAGCCATCAACTCCTTCGTCCTCCTAATCTTATTGTCCCGCGGGGGGTCCTATATTGGGCATTTGGCCGTAGTTCACGGTCTAATTCTGCTTGCTTTGCTCCATGCCCTGGCTTTCCATCCTCCGTCTCTTGCTCACACCACTATTGATTCCATTCGCCCTGCGCTCTGCTTAGCCATGCCTCACGAGAGAGATAAGTCCCAACGAGGGCCAATCTATTACAGTCGGTTTGGCAGGCACAAATGCTCGGGACCAGCCTCTCTCGCTCTCATCCCAAGCGACAGTTCGGACCACTCACCCTCCTCTGATAAGAATTGGCATGAGGCAGTTCAATCAGAGCCCCGTCCATCAAACACAGAGGGTCTCCATGGAGGTTGTCTGATGGAAGAGGAAATTCCGCCCAACTGGGACGAAATTTTGCAATTTTTTTTCTGACGGCCACCTTGGAACAATGACCGACCACTTGCACTACCACCCCTTTGATTTTCCAGGAGCCAGCCGAGACAGGCTGCATCGTGGAAGAGGAAATCCCTCTTCAGGAGGAGCACTCTGAGAAGAATTATGTTGCTACTATGGAAGAGGACCCTGCTACAGACTCTATTGCTGCTAAGGATTTTGCCACTGCTACCACGGAAGAGGACCCTGGAATAAACTGGGATGAATGTTGGAAAGAAGATGACATTGAAGAGTATGCTCACTTGCCTCCCAGCTCTTGCAAGCTCACGGAATACCACCTGGTCTTGATCTTCGAGATGCGCGAGGATTTGACAGAGCAACAACACAACCAACACACCCTCAACAAGCGCTTGGATGTCTTGTACGACTCCTTGTTAAGCGAGCCTGTGAAAAGTCGATGTCCGACCTGCTGCCAGCATTTTGTCTTCCGACTTTACTAGGATGGACACCCAAGTTTGCCTCATGTCTAGTGCTCTTACAGGTTTTTTCTCTGGTCTTAGTGTTAAGCCTTTTGTGCATCACAAACTTTGGTTCTGGTTCACTAGTCAGTCCGGGCACTCAGTCCATCGCCTGTTCTGGTTTCCATGCTTATGGCAAAACATGTGGCAAGTCCCCATGTTTTTGACAGATGTCTCTTTAAGGTTTATGAACAGTAGTGTCCACGCATTCTGGTTTCCACTGTTATAGTAGAACCAATAACGTGCTCTAGTGTATACTCAAACATGTATGATTTACTATATATATATATATATATATAATCAAAGCTCAAACTAATGTGAAGTCAATGTCAAACTCATTGCAATAGTACTTGACTAATAAAACTTAAATTCCAATTTATTGAAAAAGTAAAACCCACTCCTTCGAAGAAAAAATCTTCACTAAATAAATAAAATTTAAATTCTTAAAACATGTAATTTAAATTTTTTTAATCTCTAATTTAATAATCAACTTTTTTTAATCTCTAATTTAATAATCAACAAATGAAACATTTTCTTAATAAATTGATAATTTTATTTTATTTTTTTAATGAATAATATATATGTTTATTATTATATTATTATTAGAAAATATATTATATAAATTTTATCAAGTAGGTTTGATATTATTTTTTAACCTCTTTTTTAATCGAAGTTACAATAATATCGAGACCGATATTCACTCTTTGACCGTTTTTGTTAAATGTGCATGGTGAATTGCAAGTATCATCATACATCTTCATGTTTCCCAAGTAAATGATCAATTTTATTTATTTATTTTTTCTCTAATTTTTTTTTATTACAATATAAGTGAGTTTCTAGAATTTTTTTAATATTGACATATTTAGCTCTATCATATACTTTTCTATATTAACTAAATACACAACTAGATGCTTTTCCTAATTCAAGAATTTTAATTCATCTCTTATTTGAAAGGGTGTTTCCCAAGTAAATGATCAATTTTATTTATTTATTTTTTCTCTAATTTTTTTTTATTACAATATAAGTGAGTTTCTAGAATTTTTTTAATATTGACATATTTAGCTCTATCATATACTTTTCTATATTAACTAAATACATAACTAGATGCTTTTCCTAATTCAAGAATTTTAATTCATCTCTTATTTGAAAGGGACTTGTGTGTTTAGGAATGAATGACATGGGAGTTGCTTCTTGGAAAATAATAGCAACCTTAACTTTATTCTTCTTCTTAAGCAATTTAAGAGTTGTTGTGGTTAAAGGAGTATGCATTGAGTTGTGGAAAGTCTTAATTGGATCTATTTAATGGTCGTTCAACTTTGAATCTTTCCTTCAAGGGTTTTTGGACTTTTCCTTTAGGAGTTGGAGAAGATTTTGCCTTCAAGTAAGAAGCTAACACATGACCATGGTCAAAGCAAAGCCTAAAACAAAAATACTATGTTCATAATATAGGGTTAGGTTTATCTTCAATCATCACTTTCTAATACAATGTGGTTAGGAAGACCTTTACTTATATTTGCATAAATACATATCCTAGAATAGGGAGCGAAACCATAAACATTGGTTTTTGAAGCCAAATATATATAAGTACCTAAAAATTCATCACTATTAATTAAAACCATAAGAGTCTAATATTCCAAAGGAAGATTGAACAATAAAACTCCTAATAAGTTTGTTATTATATATATTTTTTACTATTAAAATATCAAATATTTGCATAACTTTATACCAAAAAAGGATAAGTTAGTGCATCGTTTACACGCAAAATTCTTCAACCTTATAAGCTAAAAAGTTTATTTTTCAAATTCACGAGCCCATAAGTTAATATACAAAATTGTCACTTAAACTACACAATCAATATTGTTAGCACTGTAAATTTTACAGTTAGAGTCAGTCCTAGATGAGTTGTAGTTCGTGTGTCAAAGCGTGTGAAGTCAGGAATCGAATAACGAATGGGTCGAAATCAACAAGTAGCGGGTTTGGCCCTTGGCGTCAGGAAAGAGCATAATGATTAGTCATGTGCGACTTGTAAAGGTCCCTTTCCCAAAAGAGTCATGTCAGAAAAGGGGAATTTATGTGCCAGAGATCAAGGCAAGTTGTTGGGATAAAGGTCAGGTCGATGGATATAATGAACATCATCACGTAATTATGAAGTCGGAAAGGTAAAAAATCACGGTGCTCATATCATGTATACTATGCAGCTCTTATCATCTGTACCTTGCACACTTCAAAGTGTACCCGTCGCATGACTTTGTTGCGTTGATCTTCAACCTGCTTCCAAATTTATCTTCGCCATGGATTTATCGTCCTCTTCCATGATTTCATTCCTTACCCGTTCGAGTATAAATACTGGTCACCCTGCATGCCTCTCCTTTACTTTCCAGATTTGTGCGTTGTCTGTGGTTTTTTCTGCATGCCTGGGAGCCCTTCGTTGTGGGAAAGCTAAGTTCCATCGTTTGTATTGTGAGTCTATTCATACGAGTTGTCGCATCTCCTTCATCATTTTTCAGTCATTGTTTAAGGCATGTTGGAGTTTGCTACAAAATATCGTGTTGGACAATATTCCTTCTCGCGGTCATCCCTTCTTCTTTGGAATTTCTTTCTGTCACGCGAAATTTCTTTCTGCACCTAAATTCTCTGTCTTGTGACTAGTCTCCCAGTACTTTGCTACTGCGCCATAATTTTCTGTTGCGATTCCCTACTGCGACAAGCCTGTCGTTGATGTTTTCCACCGCACCGATCTCCTATTGCACTGAAATTTTCCATCGCGCCTTATTGCCACCATGGACTCCGGTGGCTGATTTTGCTTGTTGCGCAAAGTCTATGTCACTGCCTTTTCGATAGTCTCTGTGAAGTACGTCATTCTTATTTGTCGCGCAGAGAAGGTGCTACTGTGCATTACCGCGTGTGTGAAACAAATATATACTAGCATCATGACAACATCCCAAAGCATAAGAAAGAAGACGAGAAGTGGCATGGCAGTGAGGTCTGAGCCTCAAGACTTGGCATTAATAAACGAAGATCCGAAAATCAGGTCATCTTTTGAACAGGTCGGATGTATGCGCTTTTGTGAAAATATCAAAGGGTACAATGCAAAGCTGGTTGAACAGTTTTCCCTCAGATTTAATGGGTTTCGCGCGACCATTGCGAGAATCACCTTCTGAGTGACGGAGGAAACTCTGTCAACTACGACAGAGATCCCTCCACACAGTGGAAAGTGGTTTAAGGGCATGCCTTTAGACATTTTTTGCTATGAAGACTTTATCAAGCCCAACTGCCTAAATGGGAAAATCGAGGCAGGCGTTCCAAGCCAGTACCTCCGGGAGCCTTTCCAAAAGCTCCTAAAGGTAATCAGAAGGTATTTCACCTACAACGAAAGGTTTGACAGAGTGTACCCTTATCACATCAGATTGTTGATGCACTTCACAGGTAAAAAACCTTTGAATCTACCTTTCTTCTTGTATCGAAGCTTGGAAAATATGGCAGGCAACGTCCAGGTCGAGGCTGATCAACCGAGGAAAAAATTATCCCATTTATCATTAATCAAGTTGTTGGTGGTCGAAGAATTGAGATGGTTAAACAAAGAATGGGCTTCATTTATGATTTCAGTTGACATTCCTAGAGACCCCAAAGGAGACATTCCTCTATCTACGAGGGAAACAACATTCCGCAGCACATGGACGAGAAGGGAAGATGTCACAGGAAAAGGAAAGGAAATAGAAGATTCGTCAACCCACCAACCAACACCCTGAAAAAGAGACATGCCAAGGTTGATTAAGAAACCCGAGGAGATCCAAGCTCCCAGTGAACCGCGCACCCAGTTTGTTGTCGAGAGATTACTCATGCGCATTGTTCGGCTAGAACATGTTGAAGGTTCAAGCAGGAGGATTGGTGAAAGATGGAGGAGGTCAGGCGATGAAAATGTGGATGCTCAGGAGTTGTCGCAACATCTAAAGCAAGCGCAAATCGCTATTTCCAAATTGTATAGAAAATAAAGAATTAAGAAGACAACTGGCAGAAAGGACTATTGAAATTCCAATGTCACAGAGTCGAGCAAGAAATGTAAATTGGCTCAAAAGACAGCTTAGAGAGGCGTAAGATGTAATCATTCAGCTGCAGGAGGAACATAGGGTGTCAGAAGAAAGAATCACATATCATCTCAAGGAATGCAGACCGACAATGGATAACGTCCGCGCGACTCTCACCAACGCTCAAGCAAAACTGAAAACAAATGCAGTCTTGTGGAGACAGGTAATAATCTGAACAAATGAAATTGGTCTCTTAGGAAAACACTCATAGTTTTAAGGTTGCAGGTGAGGTCAAAGGCATGAGTGAGACATCCCCATTTTGTTTGTTTTTATCGTGGTTTGGAATATTTCTCCCCATGTGTCATGTTTCCTGCCGGTAACAAGAAGTTTGATGTGGCACCCGCGGGGTAGCTCCTAAGCGGGATAGGTGATAGTGGTACCTATAAGGTAATACATGATACCAAGAATTATAAGGTAAGTGAAAGAGTCAATATCCAAGTGTTGCACCTACTCTTCTTGGGTGAAGGCAATAGGTTGGGTATAACTCCATCCCATATCCTAGGTTAAGTAATACAGGAAGGGGAAGGGGGGGTGGGTAAGTGGGTTGATCCATTCGGTCCTTAGAATAGAAGGAAGGGGGTTAATAGTTGTCCCCACTAAGGATTCATTTTCAAGCGGTATAGGGCAACCAGGTCGAGTAGTATAGTGGGTGGGTAGAAGGTAATAAAAGTAAAGGAGGTATATTCCTAGGGCATTCTTGTTGTTGGGAAAAACACCCTACGGACTAGCAAAATAGAATTCAGACTTTTCATGCAGATTTGACCGAATAGAAACTACTTCTTACCTACATCCCAAGATTTAAATCCCTTTTTCTCAGTAAATGCATGGAAAAGGACCACCTACCTTATTACCGACGTTCGATGTCGATCCTCCGTTGTGCTTGATTACTTGTTTGTGTTGCTCCTTCCAAAGATGACCTGCACTCAAGACAAACAACAACTATGCATGCATGCTACTTCTATACTCAAGGGTTAGAAATCAAACATAAACTAATCAAACCATAGACAATTCATGAATTGGGACGGGAAAATCATTCTCTTTATTATTTAAAGTGAATCAACTTACAAAAGCTGAGACTGGCCACCGCTCCTTGAACCTGATCCTGGGCTCCTCTTCTTCTGTCCTTCAACTGCTTTGCGTTAAATCTCATTTGGCATGAGGAAAGGCTAAAGGGTTGGGACAATGGAATACATAAATGGGTAGAGTTTCTTTGCTATATTTTTTCCTCCTCCAAATGGTACCCCCACCCCTTCTTTTATAGGCTAGAAGGAGCTAGGGTTTTGGACGAACCCTCGGCCATGCATGGTTGGGAGTTTCAGTTAACTCCCCCATAGCTTTTTGTTCCATTGACAACTTTCATTTTTTCGTGCTTTTGTAGGTACACGCGGGCTGTTGTGAGCCAGCTAGCGTGTACACGCGTGCAGTAATTTGTTAGGGCGCATGGGACTTTACACAAGAGGATTTTCAAAGAGTTGTTCATCAGATTTTTGGCAAAGAAGGGAAATGAGTTGGCCTGATGCCAGGTAAGCATATGTGGTGCAATTTAGGGTTATAACAGATGCCTCCTAATGTGTGAGGTCAGAAGAGCATCTGATGGCCGAAATACATTACCAATCTTTATTGATGTACCGAACGATTGAGCCCAAGGATCAGGAACCGGGAGGTGCCGTCTGCAAAATAACAAATGTCTCACCGAGGCGGGCATACCCATGCTCGGGATAAAATAGAACGCATGGCTACCAATCAAATACACTGTAGATCCATGTCATATAACTATATAAAGTGTAGCCGCGAACAGTACATAGCGGATCTACATCTCAAAATAAAAAAGATATACATGCAAAGTATCCATCTTCGTAGAAGCTGATAAGGCCTGATGGCTGGAGATGAGGGCTTCAGAGCTTGAGCAACAACTTCAAAATCTTCAAAACTCGGGTAGGAGTGTAATATGAGTGTATGACTGCACTACCCAGAGGTCTTCGATTACTCGTCGGTCATGGACAAAATTGATAATCTTGATGATCAGACTGAAGGCTTCAATGATTTCGAACAAGGAATTGATTGGGTGTTCGGGATGGTCGGGTATGCAGACAAGAGACATTTTGCAGAGGGGTTGACTTAGGCTTAGTGACAAACTTCCCTTGGACAATAGCACGACATGTGATGAGATTCAGGCAACATATATGTTAATCATAAGTCTACAAAGCAAGAGGCAACGCAAACTCTCCATATGTTTGGAAGAATAACCAAACGGTGGAGGACACGACTCTATATAGCGAGAAAAGATTCCTAAGGTCGTACTACATCCCATAGTCTGATGATCAAACAGACAGATGTGCTTTATCCAAGGGTGACTCATTATGCTGCCAATAAAGAAAATACTTTTCCCATCCTGTTTTTGGGGTATATTTGATTTTTTTGTTCTTTTTGATAATTTTGGAAAAGGAATAAAGGAATATTATGTTACAATGGAAGAACGAGTATTGCAAACATACAAGCTCAAGACACAAGGACAAGACTGATGTTCTGGTAAAATAATACTCGGGAAAAATCCTCCGGCGGACAAAGGTGTTAAGACGCAGAAGCAAACTGTCACAAGGTTGGTGGATAAGGTATGCAAATGCGGTTGATAAAACACACAATGGTAACGTCCTTCGATGTAAGTTTAATGAGCCCAGAGAAGGTAAGCTCGGTGGTTTTTCATATTTAGAGAGTC
>JZKD02S1674609.1:250015-305445 GCA_000966675.3 Picea glauca | reverse complement strand
ATCTGATTACAAAGAAGGAAAAACAAGATCCTTAAAGGTAGGATCTTCAACCATCTTAGGCTTAAAAATGGAAAAGTCTCAAAACTACCCAAAGACTTTCCAACCATGCCCTTGATTCTCTCAACCTACAATTGAGANAAAAATGGCAAATTGGTGTGAGGTGGTTTCTCACATGAAAACCAATTTCCATAATTAATAAATGAATAATATGTGAGACACATTTTCTCTCACAAATATTAATCATTTAATTACAAGTGAATAATAATAATACATGAGTTATTAAAACTCATAAAATGCATAATTAAATGCATGAGCACTTCATAAAGCATTTATCAAACTAATATGAAAAATGCATGAAGTATTTTTCCCACAAATGCATAATTAAATGCATGAGAAATCTAACCCAAGAAAGCATCATTTAAACACTTTTGTCGCCACCTTGAAATCAACATGGCGCTAAGTTCTTTCACGTGCGGAGATCCATTCGGATCATTTGATGGAGAACATAAGAAAGAGGAAGATGCCGAGACATGGTTGCTTGGCATGAGGAAATATTTCCAACTGTGGAATTATTCCTCTCATGCAGAAGGAAGAATTGCGATGTATAAACTGAAAAGAAAAGAATCCTTGTGGTGGGATCAGCTTGTGCAGGTGCAACACATTAGAGAGAAAAATATCACTTGGAAAGAATTCAAGAGATATTTCGAGAAGAAATACTTGACTAAAAGACATTATGACAGAAAGATGAAAGAGTTCTTTGAGCTCAAGCTCGGTAGCATGACCATTGATGAGTATGAACGAAGGTTTTTAGAATTATTGAAGTATGTTCCGTTCATCAAGGATGAGACTGTCAAGATTCAAAGGTATCTTAGTGGACTGCCACCTTCCATTGGGGACAAGATTCAGTATGATGACCCTAAGACTATGCAAGAAACTATAAGAAGAGCGAAATGCTTATATGAGCAGCAAAGAGAGAAGCCTACTTTCCGGAAGGCTTGGGAAGACAAGAAGAAATTCAATATGGATCAGAGGAAGAAGGGAACCAAGCCACCCTTTTTCAGAAACAGTCCTCAAGGACAACCATCTTTTAGAGAGTCCAGGAAGGCTGAAGTGGGTGGGCAAATGCAAAGACTGCCACCTATGGAATGTTGGGGTTGTAAAAGAAACCATAGCTACAAAGATTTCCCCCACATAAATGACAAAGTGAGAGTTGTCCACAATGTTCAGCAGGCTGAAACAGTGGATGACATAGGCAGTAGAATACACAGGATCTACACAGCCTTGGACAACAAGCAAGCATAATATCAATCGCACATGATTGAAGTGGAAGGTATGATTAACAACCAACCATTTACTATTTTAATTGATTCAGGGGATAGCCATAGTTATATAGATCCTAGAGTGGTGGAAAGTTTGCAATTGTCGAGAAGAAAACATGAAAGGTCTTGGTTAGTGTAGCTGACAACATGAACCAAGAGGAAATTCACTGAGTTAGTTAAGTCCTGTTCTGTGGACATGAATGGACTGAGCACAAAGGCTGAATTGAACATTTTGCCTTTAGGTTCTTATGACTGTCTAATTGGGATGGACTGGTTCGAACAAAACCATGCCATCTTGGACTATCATAATAAGGCATTCACTTGCCTGGATGAGAAAGGAAATCAGAAAACAGTCCAAGGAATTCCTAGAGTTGTTGCTGTCAGAGAAATCTTAGCAATGCAGTTGAAGAATTTCTTCGGGAAAGGCTGTCAATTATTTGCAGCCCACTTGGAGGAAGCACCTGAGGATAAGGTGTCAAAGATCAAAGACCATGCGGTAATAAAGGAGTTTGAGGATATATTTCAAGAGGTACCTGGACTACCTCTAAAAAGAGATATTGACTTCTCTGTAAAATTGATTCCTAGAGCAACTCCAGTGTCGAAAGCTCCTTACAGAATGAGTACACCAGAGCTAAAAGAACTACAATTGTAGCTTGAAGAGCTTCTGAAGAAGGGGTATATACACCCATGTGTGTTACCTTGGGGTGCCCCGGTCTTGTTCGTGAAGAAGAAGAATGGGGCATTGAGATTATGTATCGATTTCAGACAATTGAACAAAGTGACTGTAAGAACAAGTATCCTCTGCCGAGGATTGATGACTTTTTCGATCAGTTGAAGGATGCGAAGATATTTTCGAAGATAGATCTTAGATTAGGATATCAGCAGGTAAGAGTAAAGGACAGAGACATCAAGAAGACCGCCTTTAAAACAAGGTATGGTCATTACGAGTTCACAATGGTACCGTTTGGGCTGTTGAATGCACCCGTTGTTTTTATGTGCTTGATGAATGGTGTATTCAAGGACTATCTAGACAAGTTTGTCATAGTCTTCCTGCATAACATTCTGGTGTATTCCAAGTCAGAGGAAGAGCATGAACAACATCTGAGGATAGTGTTGCAGGTTCTAAGAGAGCACCAATTGTATGCCAAGTTAAGCAAGTGCTCGTTTTATCAGGAGCAGATCCATTACTTGGGGCATATTATTTCAAAGGATGGGATAGTTGTAGATCTTGAAAAGATTGAGGCCATCAGAGAATGGTCAGCGCCAAAGAACGTGATGGAAGTCGGATCCTTTATGGATCTATCTGGTTATTATAGAAGGTTTATCGTTGGGTTTTCAAGGATATCTCACCCTATCACTTCCTTGCAAAGGAAGGAGAAGAAATTTCAGTGGACAAAGGAATGTGAGAGAAGCTTCCAACGATTGAAGCAACTGTTAACCAATGCTCCAATCCCGAGGATTGCAGATCTAAATGAAGACTTTGTAGTGTGCACAGATGCATGCAAAGAAAGATTGGGAGGAGTCCTCAGTCAGAATGGATTCGTAATTTGTTATGAATCCAGAAAGTTGAAAGAGCATGAAAGGAACTATGCAATTCATGATTTGGAGTTGGAAACAATAGTACACGCTCTAAAGAAATGGAGGCACTACCTCATTGGAAGGAGGTTCAAACTGAGAACAAACCATAATGGTTTGAAGTATTTTTTTGATCAGCCAATCTTGAATGCTAGGCAGAGTAGGTGGCTGGAGTTTCTTTGTGAGTATGACTTTGATATCAAGCATATCAAAGGAAAGGAAAGCAATTTGGTTGATGCACTCAGCAGGAGAGTGCATAAATTGCATGCTACATTCATTAGCATGTACCGAACTAATATTAAAGGCAGAATTTTGGAGGCTGCAAATGCAGATTTGCAGTACATGGATTTGATAGCAAATCTACAACAAGGTAAGATGCCATAGAAAGTGGAAAATTATAAATTGGAAACCGATGGAACACTTCTGTACAAGAACATAATTTATGTACCTAATTTCCAGGACTTGAAACTTATGATTTTGAATGAAATGCATAATGTGCCTTATGCTGGGCACCTTGGATATCAAAAAACTGTGGCAACAGTCAAGAGCCATTACTTTTGGCCAAGTATGAAGAAAGAGATTGAAAAATACATCACCAGATGTATGGACTGCCATAATATTAAAGCTGAGCACATGCACCCAACAGGGTTGCTACAACCTTTACCCATTCCTGAGTAGAAGTGGGAAGTAGTGATAATGGATTTCATCACAGGATTGCCCAGAACAGGCAAGCAACATGATTCAATCATGGTGGTGGTGGACAAGCTTACGAAAGCTGCCCATTTTATTCCATTGAAGACTACTCACAAGGTAGCTAACATTGTTGATATTTTTATGAGGGAAATAACACGATTGCACGATATTCCCAAGACAATTGTGCCTGACAGGGACCCAAAATTTACCTCAAATTTCTAGAAGGGGTTGTTCAAAGGATTTAGAACGAATCTGAACTTCAACACTGCTTATCATCCTGAGTCTAATGGACAGAGAGAGAGGGTGAACAGAGTAATAAAAGACACGCTTAGGATGTATGTGATGGACAAACCATCTATATGGGAAGACTACCTACACTTGGTAGAATTCGCCTACAACAATGGGTATCAAGCATAATTGAAGATCAACACATTTGAAGCACTTTATGGTAGAAAGTGCAATACTCCAGTAAGATGGGATAATCCAGTTGATAGAGCAGATGTTGGGACAGAGTTGCTCAAGGAAATGGAAGAACAAATGCTAAAACTTAAGCAAAATTTAAAGGCCGCCCAAGACAGGAAGAAAAGTTATGATGATAAAAACAGAACCCACCGAGAGTTTAAAGTGGGAGAGCATGTTTTCCTGAAAGTCAAAGCCAATAGAAGTTCCCTAAGACTGGGAAACTGTTCGAAGTTGGTAGCCATATTTTGTGGACCATTTGAAATTCTAGAAAGGATTGGGCTAGTTGCATATATGATTGCATTACCTGCATCCATAACTGTACATAATGTGTTTCATGTTTCATTGCTTAAGAAATATATAACTGATGCTAATCATGTGATCGATTGGAATGTGATTCAAGTGGAGCAAGAAGGTGTCTTGCAAGTGCATCCTGTGTGCATATTGGACCGGAAAAGAAAACAGCTCCGGAATCGAGCCATAGGGCTTGTAAAGGTCCAGTGGACCTGGTACAATCCTGAGGATGCGACATGGGAGCATGAGGATGCTATGCAGGCATAATACCCACATCTTTTTTAAGATTTTGAAAATCTTACTGATGCTGTGTAAAAGTTGCACTGAGGACAATGCAAAAATAAGGGGAGGGGATTGTAATACCCCAAGGATGTGCCCCAGTTATATTATGTATTGTAATCATGTTTATAGGTTGGTGAGCCAAGTGTATATAAGCTGGTGGGATTATGTGTTATTTAGGCTAGAGAGCTTAGGTGTTAAAGGCCAGGAGCTTGATTTTTGTATATGTAATTATGCAGATCATTAATAAAATATAAACATCGCTGCGTGCCGACCAACCACGAAGAGAGAGTGATGGGGGACTAATCTTCCACAAGGCTATGTAAGGGAGAGGGGGTTGAAAGGTTGGAAGAGGGGCTAAGCTTTAGGGCTTAAGTCCTTGAATAATATTTTTTTTTATTCCAAAGTGGTGTGAAAGGTATATTTTTATCCTAAGTTCCTGGAAAAGGGAACACATACTTGATGGAGTGCATGCAACTTCATGGGTGACATGTGCCAGCCCAGACACATGCAATTTAACCCAATAATTGAGTCGTGATGGGGGTTCGTCTCCATTCTTGCGTTCGCTATCTGAACTGGGTTGCCTCTACGTCTGATCTCTCCATACCTCACACAACTTTGAAACCCGAAACCGTGAAGCCAACCTGGGATGTTTTCCTGAGAAGTTGAGGCATCCTCCGTCTGAACCGTTTGAGTCTGCGTTCGATCTCTGCGTTGATCCCTTGTCACGCACCCTGAAAACCCGTGGAATGAGCCGTGTCTCCTGTGTGACCCTTGAACTCAGTTTATCCACATTGCAAATCCGAGTTTGTGCTTAACCGTTTGGGTTGTTGTCTTCTATGAAACCTGAGCATACCATAATTGTCTATGCCATGCGTGTTATAACTATGGACTGTTGTGACCACGTAGTCCCTTGGCTAAGTGTGAATTGTTTCCGTCATCTGTTCCTTTTTGAGCCTTACTGTTGTACTCCTTGTGCTGGAACGGAGCTAAAGAAGCAGGTTGTCAGGCTTGTGTGCAACACTCTCTCAAGGTGAGAGAGGTGGTTGTGTTTGAAGAAGAAGGTTGTCAGGTCTGTGAGCGACTCTCTCCAGGTGAGAGAGTGGATGGAGGAAGTGAGAACTCCTAGAAGGGGTCCTGTAGCTGCCACAGAGCTCGGAGAATTTTGGTCCGACATGTTGCTGAAGCCCAAGGCAAGGGAGGTTTAGCAGCCAAAGGATTGTCTGGTGTGATAGTAAAGGTGTATACTCCTAGGGTGGGACAAGCATGTGGGGAATGAGAGTCTGTGAGTAGTGGGCATAAGCGACTCCTAGGAGAAAATCCATCCTCATCAACTGTGTGTCTTCCTGTTGACCTTGCCTAGCCTAGGATTCCGTTACCCGGTGGAGCTTAGTCCCAACTCGGGGGTGACCTACTGCTGAGAGTGATGAGCAACACGGTCTAAGGTTGGGAGGTTCGTGGAAGGTCTGAACGCAGCTGGTGGTTTTATTCCAGTTAAAAGATAATTATTAATTATGTACTTAATTTATATGTGATGCATGTATGTGTCTTTGAAATGTATCATGTATTCCCTTGCAATTATGAATTACTGTTAATTCCATTATTTCTGTATGTTAGCAGTAATCCTGTGATTACTATGTATTTTTTGGTTAATTTTCATTAAATATGCATGTTATATATATATATATATATATATGTATGTATGTATGAGATTGTTCCGCGTAGTAGCATTGCCCGACAGTGGAGTTGATGGACGGGGAAATTACAATTTTATAATTCAATTCCCACAAAGGTCAAACCGCCTCCCGGAGCTGCCCAGCTTCGATACACTGAGTTTTTTGACAATGACTTTGCCTTGCTGTTAAGAGAGAGAAGATCTAATACATTACGTGCTATGATGAGCAACACGATTGAAGTTGAAGTAAATCTGATGGCATCAGGAAAGATCAAACAAAATTTTGACAGAAATAGAAAGAAGCCCCAAGGGGATGCACAACCCTCTACATCTCGATCATCAAATGAAAAATTTGACTTGATGATGAAGACTATGGAAATACTTATGGAAAGGATATTCGTGGAGAACAAATCTTCCACTAGGGAGCAAAACGATTTCCAGCCTAGAAATCAAAATTTTAGAAGAGCTTCAGTCCCGCAGATCAGGCAAAGAGACCAGAGAGGTCAAGGTGATCAGTAGATAAGACCTCCTTTCCAAAACAACTATGAAAATGAATATTTTGATCAAATGATCCAAGACCAGATGCATCGTTGCAATGATACAACAACATATGTGTTCTTAACAAAATGAGAGCACGATCAATTTATGGATGTGAATGATGGGTTTATGCTGGAGAATGATGATACATTGTCTTCAGAAATAAGGGAGTTTAGGAAGGGATACCACAATGCAATTATGCAGTTTCAAAAGCAATATAACTCAAAAGTAAAAAGACACCTACAGAGCTTCCAAAGGAAAATCCCACTAGGGAACCCTAGGTGAACACTCCTTCTTCAAGACAACCAAAGAAAGATAATTCAACAATGGATGCGATGGAGAAAGGAAAATCAAAGGAAGAATTTCTAAAGAAAGCACCCGAGGCAAGAAAGGAAACGGTCGTCAAAGAGGTAGAAAAAGCTCCTCCTTTTTTTAATTTTGAAAGAGAAATGGCTAAAATCAAAATCTATGTTCCGTTTAATGAGTTGATCAAGAAGAGATAATATAGAAACTAGATCATTAAAATTTTAAAGATGGAAGAAGCTCCCGACACCTTGAACATCCAAGATGACCACCCTGCCATCTTGTTTGGCCCACGCGTAGAAGAAAGTGGTGATGTTGACGATGTTCCCCCTTTCTACGTTAGCCTTAAAATTCATGACATGACCTTACATAATGCCATGTTAGATTCGGGCGCATCACATAATCTCATGCCCAAGGTGTTCATGGATGAGTTAGGCTTGGATGTCACAAGACATTTTTCTTTTGACTCAAGAAATATTAAATTCTTGGGTTTGATCAAAGAATTGGTCGTGTCATTGTCTCAAATTCCATCGAAAAATCTGGTCATGGATGTGGTGGTTGGCGACATTCCCCCAAAATTCGACATACTGTTATCTAGATCTTGGGCCGAAAAATTAAAGGAAACCTTGTAGATGGACATGTCTTATGTTGCTATCCATGTTTTTGGCCAAGAAAGGAGACTGCACAGAGAAGTGCTTCTCAAGTACATGGTGAGTAGAAAAACCCAGCTGAACAATCATCCTATCTACTTTGTCGACACCGAAGTAGCCTCCTCTATTTTTTATAATAACTTATGTTTTGAAGAGGGGAAGCCAACAACTATCATGACTGTCAAGGACAAAGCTGAGCATCGAACAACATAAAT
The DNA here is from genome assembly GCA_000966675.3 of Picea glauca. NCBI lineage: Eukaryota > Viridiplantae > Streptophyta > Pinopsida > Pinales > Pinaceae > Picea > Picea glauca. The sequence continues at coordinate 297,446 of JZKD02S1674609.1, read as the reverse complement.
TACAGATCAGAGGAACAACGCGGAAAATGAAATCTGGAATATGAACTTTGATGGAACTGTCAGCAGGGAAGGCGCCAGAGCTGGAGTGTGGATTAATCCTCCCAAAGTGGGTACAAAAATCTACCTTACAAGCTCGCTTTTGATTGTACCAATAATATGGCCGAATATGAGGCATTGATTTTGGCTTTGAGGACTTTAAAGGAATTGGGTGGAAAAAGGATAGTTGTACATGGAGATTCAAGGCTCATCATAAATCAGGTAAAGGGTATATATTAATCCAAGCATCCTAGACTGAGAGAGCATATAGAAATTTATTGTTGGATCTCCTTGAAGAGTTTTCAGAGTACAATTTGTTAGTGATTCCTAGGGGGGAAATCAAATTGCATATGCTCTGGCTACTTCAACTTTGGTGTTCAAAATTCCAAAATTTCCAAATAAGAAGTATGAAATTGAATTCAAACATATGCCCGCAGTACCTGATAACATTAAATATTGGTAAGTGTTTGAAGATGATAAACTGGTGGAGAGAGTCCTCCAAATGAGTGATCAATTCACTAATGTGAATATTGATGATGGGTGTTGTTGTGAAGAAGATGAAGACACAACTGTGCTCAATAACAATGACCTCTTTCAGAATCAGATAGCTGGAAGGGATATAGTGCAGTTGAAAAACAACATTATCCCCAAAGGCTTGGTTCCATTAGAAAAGTTGTTTGATGAAAATGATGTAGTCAGAAATCCTAAAATCACTGCGAATGACGAGGATATAGAGGATTGTAACATCGGTACTCAAGAAAATCCTAAGATCGTCAGACTACAAAAAACGCTCAATCCAGAAATCAAACAGAGGTATATTAGACTCATGAAAGACGTCCCTGATGTTTTTGCATGGAATTATGAGGACTTGAAGGTCTATGACACTGGAGTAATTCAACATGTAATTCCCATGAAGGAGGATCAGAAACCTTTCAAGCAAAAGTTGAGACGAATCAACCCCCTGCTGCTGCCACTGATTGAAAAGGAGGTAAGGAAATTGTTTGATGCCAAGATTATTGTGTCCTTAAGATTTTCCAAGTGTGTGGTGTTACACATTATTTTGGTTACCCCAGTGATTCGTTGACAACATGTGTTCATGTTCGCAAAAAGAGTCTTTCTCCATGAGGAAAGTTATTGGCTTTCTCTTCTCAAAAACCATATTAAGGAAAGTCGTCGCAGATTGCACTATACATTGGGTGCGACGATGCCTTATCATTGCCCCCTGCTTTAAAGCTAGGATGCGACGTCTCCGCAGGCTGCACTATACCTAGGGTGCGGCGATGTCAAAAGCTAAGAAAAGGTCAAGTTTCACGAATGTTCTAGAAGGGGATCTTCTAGAAGATGAGGTGGCCTCCGAACGACTTGGTGGGATCATCTTAATCTCCTCAACCATCTCTCTTTCACACTATATAAAGAGGGATCTCTCATGGAAAAGACTAAGGTTGAATAGGCTAAGAATTGGATGAGGAATTCTACTTCAGCTCATGCTTGAGAGATTTATTTCAGTTCATCAAGTCATTGTGGATCTTCTTCATTCAAGGTTGGAGCAAGTGTGTGTGTTGAAGCAAAGGGCCATTGAAAGGGGACCTTGCGATATCAAGGCTTTGGTTGTAATCTCCACTTTCATTTTAATATGATACAACAATATGTTTCGTTCCCATAAAACTAGACTTGTTTTATTGTATGATTCCTTGATCACATACATAAGTTCTTGTTGAGTATATTATATTGCTTTCACTTTGGTTGGCTTGTGTTCCCTTGCAGATTCAATATCACAGGAGCACCAGAGTGGAGCTAGGATGTCAATGGCAAGAGGAAACGACAGTTAAACGACATGTTGTCCATCTCTTGTTAACTAGTAAACTCAATAGTAGAGCTTAGGGAAAGCATCATACTCTTTTCTGTACTGTTCTAGTTCCGGGTGTATCTAGGGAGATCTGTTTATGTCTGCATTTACCGATTAATCCTATAGCAGGTGGCTAACCTTGTGCCTGTGAAAAAGAAAAGTGGTGAAATAAGATTGCGTGTGGACTTTCAGAACCTAAACAAGGTATCTCTCAAAGACAACTATCCTCTCCCTAAGATGGATTACATCCTGTAGAAGGTGGTTGGATCTCAGAAAATGTCGATGCTTGATGGTTTTTCTGGTTACAACCAGATCATGGTGCACTCAGATGACTGGGAGAAGACAACTTTACAACAACTTGGGGTACTTTCATGTATGCAAAAATGCCTTTTGGGCTTATGAATGTTGGGGCGACTTTCCAAAGGGACATAGACATAGCCTTTGTCGATGAGAAAGATAATTTTATCGTGTTTTACTTGGATGATATCATGGTGTTTTCAGATTCTGATGAACAACATCTCAAACATATAAGGAAGGTTTTCCATAAATGTAGAAAGTTTGACATCTCATTAAATCCGAAAAAATCAAACTTCGGGATGCAAGAAAGAAAATTGCTTGGACACATCATTTCAAAGGAAGGCATAAACATAGACCCCAACAGAGTGGAAGGAATTCCAAAGATCAACACTCCCAGGAGAAACAAAGAGGTGCAGTCTTTCCTAGGAAAGGTAAATTTTCTGAGAAGGTTCATTCCCAACTTGGCTGAGATTATAAATCACATCACAAATATGCTCAAAAAAGGTAATGACATAAAATGGACTCCTGAAACTAGGAAGTCGTTCGAAGATATTAAGTTGGCGCTGACCAAAGCTCCAGTGTTAGCCAGTTCAGATTTTGTGAATGACTTTATCTTATTCTCCTTTGCCTCAGAACACACCATCGTTGGTGTGTTGTTACAAAAGGATGAGCAAAAATTTGAAAAGCCCATAGCTTATTTCAACAGGACATTGAGAGTCTCCCCACTAAGGTATGATGTCATGGAAAAATAAGCATATGCTTTGGTGAAGGCCCTAAAGGAATTCATAACTTATGTATTGCATTCTCACGTCATTGCTTATGTGTCTAGCAATTCCGTTAAGGATATCTTGACTTAGCTTGATCCTGAAGGGAGAAGGGGCAAATGGATCGCAGTAATGTTGGAATATGACCTCAAAATCAAGCCTACAATTCTAATTAAGGGTAAAGGGCTCGCAAAATTAATGGTGCAGTCAAACTGTGATGTTTTGGGGATCTGTCGGAGAATCCACAAGAAGAAACGGTCTCGTAGGTATCTCAAAAGTTCATCGATTCTCCTTGGTATGTTGACATTATTTACGTGTTAAGAAATTTGCAAGCTCCTCTAGGCTTGAGAAAAACCCAAGCCAAAATTTTGAAGTTGAAAGCAGTTAAGTTTTGCATTCTGGACAATTCTTTGTATTGGAAGGATCCATGTGGGATCTTACTAAATTGTTTGCTGGAGGAAGATACGAAAAGGGATATTAAGGAGTTTCACAAAGGAGACTACGGGGGGCATCATTATTGGAAGACCACTGCGCACAAAATCTTGAGGGTGGGGTTCTATTAGCCTAGTATTTTTTTGGATGTATTCAAGGAAGTCTCCAATTGCCACGAATGCCAGATATTCGATGGGAAAAGAAAGCTGCAACCCCTGCCTTTAAAGCCTATCTCTATCGAAGCACCATTTATGCAACGAGGTCTGGATTTTATAGGATAAATTCATCTTCCATATTCAGCTTAGCATAGATGGATACTAACGGCCACATACTACTTCACCAAATGGATCGAAGCGGTCCCCACAAGACAAGCTATTGACACAATATCATTCAGTTTTTAGAGACTAATATCTTTTCTAGATTTGGTTTCCCAGTCAATATCATCACTGACAATGCAACAGTGTTCAAGTCTAAGAAGATGGAGAAATTCTGCAACGATTACAACATAAGTCTGGGACATTCCACAACTTATTGCCCATAGGGTAGTGGATTTACGAAGTCATCTAACAAAATCTTGACCAGGATTATTAAGAATCTTTTGCAAGACAACAAGAAAGCTTGGCACAAAAATATTATCTATGCATTACGGGCCGACAAAATCACCACTAAAAAGTCCTTCTCCACATCACATTTCCAAATTGTATATGGTGCGAAAGTAGTTTTTCCCACCTCATTGGGATTTCCAGTCAGAAGATTGTTGCAAGAGCAAGAAGTCGAACCAAATGATGCTCAAAGGAGAATAAACCAATTGGTCCATGCGCAACAAATGAGAGAACAAGTCTTCAAAAAATCACAGTTTCACCAAGACAAGATGAAAATAATTTTCGACAGACACACTAAAGAGGAGGATTTCAAGTTGAATGATCTAGTATTGAAGTGGGATGCGAGGAATGAAGACAAAGGGAGGCATGGAAAATTTGATCATCTTTGGATGGGGACATTCAGGATTGTCGCGTATCACAAAAACACTGCCTATTTGCTACAAGAGATTAATGGAGAGCTCACTAGTGGGGGGCCTGTGAATGATAGGTTCCTCAAACATTATCTGGTTTAGCAAGTTTTTCCAGTATTTCATGTCATTGTAAATAACCATTTTTATTTTTCAATGAAAGTGTTTCGAGTCAGTGGTCAGTAGAAAATTGAAGCCCGAAGTGAAGGCCCTAAGTTTATGATGAGTCTAGTCATAACTGTGTCAAGAAGGTCTGGGATGAGTCTTTTTCGTCATTTTAGAGTCTATAAATCAAATAAAACCCAATGGTCAGGAACCTGGTCTGTTGTTCTTTGCCACCTCACCGGGAGGATAACATCCCCATTGGAGCCAACTGTTAGCACTGTAATTTTTACAGTTAGAGTCAGTCCTAGATGAGTTGTAGTTCATGTGCCAAAGCGTGTGAGGTCAGGAACCGAATAACAAATGGGTCAAAATCAATAAGTAGCAGGTCTGGCCCTTGGAGTCGGGAAAGGGCGTAATGATTAGTCATGTGTGACCTGTAAAGGTCCCTTTCTCAAAAGATCGAGTTTTGTCTGAAAAGGGGAATTTACGTGCCAGAGATGGAGACAATTTGTTGGGATAAAGGTCACGTCGATGGATATAATGAACATCATCACCTAATTATGAAGTCATAAAGGTAAAAAATCACGATGCTCATATCATGTATACTCTGCCACTCTTATCATTTGTACTTTGCACACTTCAAAGTGTACCCATCACACGAGTTTGGTGCGCTAATCTTCAACCTGCTTCCAAATTCCTCATCGCCATGTATTTATCGTCCTCTACCATGATTCCATTCCTTACTCGTTCGAGTATAAATACTGGTCACCATGCATTCCTGTCCTTTAATTTTCGGATTTGTGCATTGTCTGTGGTTTTTTCAGCAAGCCCGGGAGCCCTTCGCCGTGGGAAAGCTAATTGCCATTGTTCGTATTGTGAGTCTTTTCATATGAGTTTCCACGTCTCCTTCATCACTTTCCAGTCATTGTTTAAGGCCTATTGGAGTTCATTGCAAACTATCGTGTTGAACGATATTTCTTCTCATGGTCATCCCTTCTTCTTTGGAATTTCTTCCTGTCACGCGAAATTTCTTTCCATGCCTAAATTCTCTATCTCGCAACTAGTCTCCCAATACTTTTCTACCACACTGAAATTTTCCATCACGATTCCCTACTGCGATAAGCCTACCGTTGTTCTTTTCCGCCGCTCCGATATCCTATTGCACTAAAATTTTCCATCGTGCCTTACTGCCGCACCGTGGACTCCAGTGGCTGATTTTGCTTGTTGCGCAAAGACTCTGTCACTGCCTTTTTGACAGTCTCTGCGAAGTACGCCATTCTTATTTTCCGCGCAAAGAAGGTGCTACCATGCATTACCATGCACACGAAATAGATATAAACTGGCATCATGACAACATCCCAAAGCATAAGAAAGAAGGTGAGAAGTGGCAAGGTCGTGAGGTCTGAGCCTCAAGACCTGACATTGATAAACGAAGATTTGAAAATCAAGGCATCCTTTGAATAGGTCGAATGTATGCTCTTTTGTGAAAATATCAAGGGGTACAATGCAAAGCTATCTGAACAATTTTCCCTCAAATTTAATTGGTTCTGCGCGACCATTGCGGGAATCACCTTTTGAGTGACGGAGGAAACTTTGTCAGCTGCGATAGAGATCCCTCCATGTAGTGAAAAGTGGTTTAAGGGCATGCCTTTAGACATTTTGTGCTATGAAGGCTTTATCAATCCCAACTTACTAAATGGGAAAATCGGGGTAGGCGTTCCAAGCCAGTACTTCCGAGAGCCTTTCCAAAATCTCCTAAAGGTAATCAAAAGGTATTTCACCTACGAAGGAAGGTTTGAAAGAGTGTACTCTTATCACGTCAGACTGTTGATGCACTTCACTGGTATAAAACCTTTGAATCTACCTTTATTCTTGTATCAAAGCTTGGAAAAGATGGCAGATAACGTCCAGTCCGAGGTTGACCAATCGGGGAAAAATTTATCCCATTTTTCATCGATCAAGCTGTTGGTGGTTGAAGAATTGAGGCGGTTGAACAGAGACTAGGATTCATTTATGATTTCAGCCGACATTCCCAAAGACCCCAAAGGAGACGTTCCTCTATTTGTGAGGGAAACCACATTCTGCAGCGCAGGGGTGAGAAGGGAAGATATCACAAGAAAAGGAAAGGAAATAGAAGATTTGTCAACCGACCAGCCAACACCTCGAAAAAGAGGTAGGCCAAGGTTGATTGAGAAACCCGAGGAGATCCAATCTCCCAGTGAACCGTGCATCCAGTCTGTTGCTAAGAGATTACTCATGTGCACTGTTCTACTAGAACCTGTTGAAGGTTCAAGAAGGAGGATTGGTGAAAGATGGAGGAGGTTAGGCGATGAAAACGTGGATGCTCCGGAGTTTTCGCAACAGCTGAAGCAAGTGCAACTCACTATTTCTGAATTGTATCAAGAAAACAAATAATTAAGAAGAAAATTAGCGTAAAGGACTATTGAAACGCCAACGTCGCAGAGTCAAGCAAGAAATGCAAATTGGCTCAAAAGATAGCTCATAGAGGCTCATGACGTAATCATTCAGCTGTGGGAGGAACAAAGGGTGTCAGAAGAAAGAATCACAGACCATCTCAAGGAATGCAGACCGACCATGGATAACTCCCGTGTGATTCTCGTAAGCGCTCAAGAAAAATTGAAAAGAAATGCGGTCTTGTGGAGACAGGTGAAGAATCTGAACAAACGAAACTAGTCTCATAGGAAAACACTCAGAGTTTTAAGGTTGCAGGTGAGGCCATAGGCATGAGTGAGACAACCCCATTTTGTATTTTTTGATCGTGGCATGGAATCTTTTTCCTTGTGTGTCCTATTTCCTGCCGGTAACAAGAAGTTTGACGCAACACCCATGGGGTGAATATTCGTCGCACAAATGTTGTAAACCTACCTATTGAGGAGGACGAGTGTAAGTGAAATGCATGCTAGTTTTGCAAGAGATGTGTGGCCTCCCAACCGTCGTTTCCATCTGGAGTTGCACAAGCGACCACAAACGAACATCCGCTACACCAAATCACCACGTGCATGCTACAACCAGTGATCACACAACAACAACCAGAGCCCATTACATAAGGTGACAGAGTTTCCAATAGCGCACTCGATCACTCGGGCACTCTGTAAAATAAAATGTCGATTTATCAAAACCTGATGAAGGAATATTACTCATGATTGAATGATGGAGACGAAGGTGTCGGTTATGATATGATTGAGTGCAATAAGGTTTCCATTTTTAGTAAACTCTATTCAAAAGGTCATTTGCGAGGAAGTAACTGAATCTGAAATTCTAGGAGAAGTAGTTTGAGGCATAGTAGCCTGAGAGGGCGTGGTTTTTTCTATATATTGTATCTTTTCAATTTAAGACGGGTTGAAAAATTAGTGTAGATAGAGGACTCTTGAATGTAATCTTTGAATCTAAATAGAAATAACAATGCAGAAGTCTAGAAGCTTTGACAAAAAGATTCTAATGGTGGTGGTTTGATGTATTTTGATCCTATTTATGTATGTACTTCTTGTTTCCTGTAAATTCATGTCTGTTCTCTTTGTTTAAATTGGAACGTCCGACGAGTTTAAAATTCATCGCGCGATGCTTTAGACTCATCCATTTAAACTCTGTGTTTTCTTCTAAGTAAGTTAGAATTAATCTTTAATGGCGCTCTAATTTGCTTTGTGTACTCTTTTCTTTCGCCATACACTACGACATTTAAACTGAAAGACCATTGCCTATTTAGCCTTTATCTTCTCGAAGTTTCATTTACCAGTCATTGATTTCTTTCACTTTCAGTAGGTTGATTCCATAGCCCAAAGTTCTGTATTTCCTTGCCAACAAAACCATAAACATTTCCCAAACACATAAATCTAGTTGACAATCCAAAGTCATTATCTATTAGAGACTAGGTCTCAGAGAGATCCCTCTCTATATTGGAAAGGCTAGTTTCCAGTCTTAAATTTGGTCTGTAGGTTACCTTTGTCATTTGTTTTCTCAGCCATAACAAATTTACAGAGTGCTAACAAATATCATTGATTCTTACTATAAACATTATATATGCAAACTAATAATAAAATTTAGTAATAGTACAAATTAAGAATACCTCACTCCGATGGGGTGCCTGTGCATGCTCCTGAAGTGTCAAGGTGAGGGGTGTATCTAGGACGTTTCACACATGCCTGGAATATCCTTGAAGAAATGATGGACATGGTGGTTATTGATATCCCCTAGCGGTGTATGGATGACAATTTCTCATTAAAGCACAATCTGTCCAGGTAGTAGTTTTCTCCATTATGAGCTCAGAGTGATGAGACTCCCTATAATCATGGATAATACATGCTTGCAACAGTTTACGCCCAAGCCTAGGTCCAATATTGATAATGCTATATTTCTGGAGAGACTCCAAGAATGAAACATGGGTGATGGCTCTAAGTTGTGCCTGTGTCAAACTTGGTCATTTAGTATCTCAAACTTACCTCCCTAGAATTTTGTCTTTGGATTTTTGTGATTAACATAATTTAGTATCATTGAAATGAGATAAAATCATCATTGAATTAGACAATCAACAAGTCTGCATGCCCTCCCCAATTCATTTTCTCAAAAACAATTTATGTTTCCTTCAAAACCTAGTTCCCCAAATCTACTCTTATTTGAGTTTATGGTGACTTCTGGCTATGTTAACTTCAATCTCATCTCTTTAATCTTTTAGAGCAGTTGGATGCTCTCTCCTTGGACTACCTTTGCAATTAGAATTTCTCTTTGGTCTTTGAAATACTTTTAGGTCTTAGTGAAAACCCCTTCATAAAGTCTAAAAATTCACTAGTGGGATGATTTGGAACACCCTATGACCTGGTTGACAATTCCTTTATCCGTTAGGTGGCCACCAACTTCCCTTGTAAGGCCCAAGCCTCCAACCATGCGGTCTAGAAAAAAATTCCCTATACTTGAAAGTAGCAAGAGTGGGCTTGCTAGAGGCAACAAAACCTCTTGAAAGCACCCTTTACACACCCAAACCCATCAAAAAATTACTTTGGCCCATACAAATGTTGTGAGGGTAGTAGAGGATTTCCATAATCAATTCTTAGCCAGTACCAAAGAGAAGACGACGAATATGGAAACAACCATCCATAGCAAATGCCAAAAATTGTCCAAAGAATAGGTTGAAGCAGAGTTTGAAGGACAAATGCCAATAATTGTCCAAAGAATAGGTTGAAGCAGAGTTTGAAGGTTAGATCCCTGTTCTTGGGTACACTAGGACATGAGATACTAAAATTTTCAAGTTGATAGAGTTACATTGGTTGAATAAAGCCTGTATTGCTTAGATAGTAGAGGAGGGAGGAAGACAATACTAGGATGTCATGAACATGTTACATGTAATGGAAAGAAAATTTGACACCCTCTACAGAGAAATTTTTAATATTGAGATTATTATGCATAGATATGCAAAGAATTGGACTCACAACAAGGAGAATAATGACTAGGTTTTGAATTTTGAAGGGACACCGTCAAACCCCATTTTGCTGGATGAAGTCAATGACTTCCAAATGGACCAACAATTAGGACAAGATGAAGGACATGGATTACTGGATTATTTCCTACTATTTTTATGAGCCTAAGGGAAAAGAAGGTGAAGGAGTCCCTTCAATACTATGTTACATAGCTCTTTCTTTTGTCTTCAGTAACATATGACACCATAAACATAAAATTTCCGTTTTCATGTTCTATTGTCAAGCAAGTATTGAAGCAAAACAATATGTTTGTTTGACCTGTAGTGGACTTGGTTTCCTAGATGGAAGACCACTAGTAAGATTGATTATACTCTTTGTGTGCCATATTAATACAAATAATCACTAGCTTAAAAAAACAAAAAAAACAACAACATGCCTAACCAAAATAGTGTCACATCAAATAACAACATAAAACAAACTTGCATCATTAAGATCATCCTTGTCTCCGAAAGTGACCCCCCATTGTCAATTACTAGCTCATAATTGATAAGAATAAATTCCCTTCCATGATTATCATAAACTAATATTCCAAAATAAAAGGCTTGTATTTTTTTCCATCATTAGATGCCCTTGTCCGTGCCAAAGCCAATAATAGAGTCTTACTTGATTCCCTAATTATATTTTATTTTCGTAATAATGCATGGATTAAGATATAGTGGTTTAGAAACAATAACGATATTTAAAAAATATTATCGTGGATAAGGGTTTTACACAACATCTTTCATGTCTCTAGAGATCAATGTTGAAATTTTACATTTAATTTGAATGTTTTTTATTTTTTGAATATTTTTTATATGTGGTTGTTGAAAGGAAACCATCAACATTGACGTGAAGTAAAGTTGTCAACACATAAATTTTATGGGTTAGAAAACTACCTACACATCATTTTCCCCTTATAGGTGCATGTTATGAAACTACCTACCCATAATTGTCTCCTTATTTTACGACTTTCTTCTCATAAGGTAGACTCTCATTTAATATATATTAAATAAGAGTCAGTTGATGAGGAGAAAGTCATAAATAAGGAGAAATAATATGATGATTATGGTTATTAACATTCACTAAGACCAACGTTGTTTTATCAAACCTTAAAAAAAGGTAAGGAATTACTTTGTTTGCTTTAGAATTTTATTTTTATGTGTTCAAAATGTTTTGAGTGAAGCATTATTAAATCACCATAGTTTTGATAAGGTAAAAGGTTAGGCATGTCAGTATCGCAAAAAATAATTTGAAATTGAGATCTATTGTTGTTGTAAATAGGAGATTCTAAAAGAGTGTTTTACATCTTCAACTCTTTTAGTGTCATAAAGATGACAAATTCTTTCAACCCACATTGTTTTAGGAATTGTCCAATGCCTTGTTTCACTATGGAGCTCACGAGAGTTTGTTCTTAATTTAGCAATGTTGATTTTATTCTTTACATTGGTTAAAATAGAGAGATACATTTCATCTTCTAGACTAGGGTTGATCACCTCCTTATAGTATCTTAATTTCCTCTTATCCCAAACTCTTTAATGCACCACAATTTCTCCTTAAATTTAGATGTAATGGTATTTTTAATATTATTGTTATTTGCAGAGTGACCTCTTTTTCAATACCCTATTGACTTAGCCAAGACTTGGCATCTTTATGCCAACGTCACTTGAGTTGACTAGATTTCGAAGCAAACTTAGAAAGCTTCTTGTCTTCCATGTTGTTTATCTTGTTCTTGTACATTAAATACCCTTAATTTTAAGATTATAAGTTATAAATTGTTTTTAGATTTGCTATATCTTTCTCCACATTTCTCTAGAGATGTTGCAGCCCCAAACTTCACAACCATATAAGATAACAAGAGTGACAAGAGTCTCGCATATGAATTTCTTCTTCTCCCAAAGCCAAAGGTCCACTAATTTACAATAGTTTTCAAGTCGATAATAAACTTTCCACCCTCCATTTATCTTTTTCTCGATGCTATAGTTTCAATTGAGCTTATAATGAATATTGATTCCAAGATATTTGAATGAAGCCACTTCCTCCAAGTTATTATTACCATACATGAAATTAACATAAGTGATCTTTTCAATTTTGATAATCGTACCCTTTGTTTTGTTAGCATTAACAATGATACATACATTAGAGAAAAAATTCTTGAGAATCTTTAGCTGCTTGTTGAGATCATAAGGATTCCTCACCATAAGAATAATATCATTAGCATAAAGAAGAAGGATCATGACTATTCAAACTAGAGACATGTTGACACATCATGCTTCTTCCAAGCAACCCTCTAACTTGCCGATGTATATGCCAAAAAGAGTAGGGGACAAGGGAGAACCTTTCTTATATCCTATATTACAATTAATTTTTTCTAACCAACCCTCAATGTTCCTAAACTTGGAAATAACACTCTCATACAACCTTATTGTAACAACTCTCAACTCGAAAGGAACGCTTAGCTTTTCTAATCTATTATAGAGGTTAGTTTTGGGTATTGTGTCAAACACTTTTCTAAATTCAATGAGTAGAACAAGACATTGGTTTTATTACTGCAACACTCTTCTACAATGATCCTAAGCATAAACATGTGATCCATAATTGCATGATAACTCATAAATCTGACTTGGCCTTTAGCTCTTTTTCTTTGGCTTTCTAGCCATACACTGATCTTCTTTTCTAGAATAATTCCATACAACTTGGCTAAAAGAGGGCTTAATAATATTGGTCCTACAAATTAGAGGGATCATTTTTATCCCCACTTTTAAAAATAGGAATAATGAGGCTTTGACTCTAGGGTTTAGGGAAACTTACTTGACTACAAAATTGATTAATTCATAACCTTGTGATTAATTCCTTATTGAAAAAAGTCACTAGGAAAAATTTTCTAACTAAATAATTAACATTGGACAAATATTTGTGACAAGTGTTTCTTGTGTTGGGTAATTATTACCACTCTCGATTTTCTCAGTGTTATATCTAATATGCATATTCTACTGCAGTTTACTTCTTATATGAGTTTTTTGTTGTTGTTGTAGTCTTACATGTGCACGCTTCAATGGAAAACGTCAAGATAGGATTGGACACCCATGGTCATTACTATAAATAATATTATGAAATAATCAAATTTTAAAAAAGACCCCAATGCAACTCCCAATTGAAGGGTTAATAGAAACATATTGTCATGGTGAATTTACACATAAATAGTGATGAAGATAAAAATTTATGTTTACAAGAAGTTCATTATGAAAACAAGGGCATCAAAACATATATTAAATGTCTAATCATGTTCTCTATACCTATGGAAATATTTATGAATAATTAAAAATGTAAAAATTTCTTGCAAAAAAAGAATTCTTGAAATCTTGAGAAATACCTATCTACCTTACTTATTTTGACTACAACATACATTTCCTCATATCCAAGCTTAATTAATTCCATTGGTGTGGTGAGAAAACACCCTAAAATTATCAATTTGTTGATCACATTACCCTTATAAAGGTAATAATCAAAGGCTCAAATATGTAGGGTTAAGTGAAAGGAAATAAATGAAAAGAAAGGAAAATAAATATATATTTATATTAAAGGAGACAAAGAATAACCACAAATATGATTGAGACCCGATTTGAAATATTCAAGGGAAGGTGATGCCACTTTAGGACATCATAGTTTTGAGTTTAAAATAAAATCAAGTTTCAATATCGTGCAATTCTAAATATAATCTTGTATGGAAGCCTAAGAAAACACAACAAATGCACCCAGGGAGAGGCATCAAGATAGACTAGAGAGTCTAATTTGGAAAGGAAACCTATCTAAACAAATTCATCCTCTTGGAAATGATTTATTATACCAAATATTCTAACCCATTCCTTCTTGAGTGATTGGATTTTAACATATTTCCTAAAAGCTAAAGATATATGTAGCTTTTTTATAGCCTAACTAAAGGTCGATGTTCGATGTAGAAAATCTAGTCTACAACCCTTTTTATTTATGTGCTAATCTTTTCAACTATTAAAAGAACTAGAACACGACTTAAGAGTAATAAAATTCCACCTATGAGAGATTTAGTGTACACTGTGCAATTTAAGAAAATATAAGAAACATGCTAAGTTACAACATATTAATTTGAACAACTAAAATAATAAGTAAAATTGAGTAAATAGTGTAACTAAATGTGAAATTGTAATGATGTCATAATATCAATCATCATTGATTTACCAAGTGCTCCCAACTTACGATTCACCCAATGGAAAATGTAGATTTATTTTTAAAATCTAACATACATTTTAACTAAAACTATAACATACAATTTAAGGAAAACTATACCAACCGTTTTAATCATAAATGAGAATAACAAATAAGAGTGTTTTTTACATTAACGGTTAAAGCCACCTTATGCACACTTATTTTTAACAAAAGGCTAATGTTGTAAAGACACATACAAGATCTATATATGAAACATCATGATTAGTGCAGGTTTTTGCTACCAAGATTAGGATCAAAATTAATTATGCTTTTATCTAGTTGGTTCAACATCATGATTAATGGTTCTTGCTAGCAAAATTAGGATCAAAATTAACTATGATTTTATCTAGTTGGTTCTTTTCTATCATTACTAGTGTGTCCATCACCTTTTTTTTTGTTGTTGTCCAGAGATGTTATGTCGAGAATAGACCCATAAAATCTCTAAAGGAACTCTTAGTTAAATTCCATAACATTTATTTACCAAATTTCTAGAAAGAAGTTCACTTGTACCCCTATTCATCTCAATGCTTAATTTGGAAAATAAGTTTCAAACCCTAAATCTTTAATTTTAAGTTTTGGAGGATAGAAAACTTAAATACGAGTTTCTTTAAAGAGAAAAACAATGCATTACGTGCTAATAATAAACACTTTGCATAAAAATTCTTTATGTATAAAATATTAAGATATCTACTAAATGTGTACTTAAGATTTAGGAAAGCGTTTTAGTCTTACTTCAGTGCTTGGGCAATTTTCTAAGACACTCATGCAAATTCTTTTTACAACAAAATTAAAATTTAAAATCTTAGAGGCTATCAAGTGGAAATAATGACCATTGGATTTGAAGAAAAAAAAGTGTCAATAATGGAGCTCTGAAAAAATAAAAAAGTTTCTACAAAGAATGCTCACTAAATATTAACTTAACACAAATATCCCATTTTAAAGATGAAATGCAAGAATTCTCTAAAAATGCCTAAACATATATACAACCAACAACAAAAGTCCTCACAAATCCATTTCAAGAAAGATAAATTTTTTTAGAAACGACAACTCCTTATTTCCTATTTATGTCTTTAGATTAACCAACAATGTAAGTTGAAAAAAAAGGACATGACAACAATATTGTGAAAGGACAAACAATATTCTAAAAAGCTCTACTCTAGAAATATTGATGGTTGTATGAGATGCATCATGATCATACTAATATTTGACTTTAATAACCATTTTAGTGATAAAGCAACCCACAATCTTAGTAGATAATAATATAATACACTATCAACTATTTAGTGTTTACATCAAGTTTATCTCTTTACATGCATGAATTTAGCACTAATCTTTGAACTTAATCACCATTTTAGTGATAAAGCAACCCACATGCTCATTCATAGTACATGAGAATGTAATACAATATTAAGTGCATGCATTTAACACATCACATCTTTTAAGCTGATTCTAAGAGTTTATGAACTTGAATGAATGAGACAATATGATGTCACTTAACTCTCCATTATCCATACTTATTACTCATTTTCTTTTAATAGTTATAGATAGTGTTCTTTATTATACCTTCTTTTTACAAATATATTGTAATCGATTTATAATAAATTCAATTCGATCATTAGTTAATAAAATTATAAAAAACATTATATACTATGTAATTCGACTTATCTACGATGGACACCTTTTTCACATTTCATTTTATCATTTCCATATAGGATACATATAAGATAAAGTTCATTTCTTAATATTTCAAATCTACCTAAATATATATCTTTCCTTACGTTTGATAGTGCATTTCATTTACACTTCACGATAAACATTTTTTTCAAATGATTTCAAAAACTCAAAACAATCAAAATAGCCTAAAAATTTGATATCAATAATGTGAGATTAGATATTTTGTTGCAAAGATCCAAAGTGTTTTGATTTGATATTCAATACTTCCAAATGTACATAAACATCATTTTATATTCTAATGTAGTCCGCAATGACCTCATTTTGATGACTAACATAATTCAATAGAGGTGTTTTTGTTAAAGGTAAGGGTAAGATTGATCTTTTTATTTGGATACAATATCTTGTAATTCTTTCTTTTTTATTTTTAATAGTTTCTTTAATAATTTGGAAATTGGTGTAACTTATCAATTTTAGTTTTAAGATTTAACGATTTTTTAATTGTATTTCAAATTTCATCTAATAATAAATTAATAGTCAAATCTCATCAAAGATGTAAATTTATCTATTTGATTATAAATCACATTTTCAAATATCTTTTGTATTTCATTCAATAACAAATTAACTATGAAACTTCATCCCTACTTTTTCAACAGAAAAAGCAGTTTCAATGTTATTCGTTATGAATCAAAAGAAACTCTCAATGTACATCTTTTGACATATTGAGTCATGAGACATGACTGCTTTTTTCAGGAAAGGTCATTACAAATTTCTATCCATATCCATAGTAGTATTCAAGCAAAAGATTTGTATAGTGCCATCACATACTAAACCAAATATGTATCCTTAACAATATACTTTCGAATAAGGGCAAAAACAAAAACTTCATGGAAAGAGGAGACACAATATCCCAACTGAAAAGGTACTCAGAAAATGTAGAAGGAGCCAGAATCGATGATAGAGTCTCCTTGGACTTCTTCAAAATACATCCATCCAAACTCTTTCCCTAGAACAAGCTTTGACAAGGAATCCGCTATAGAATTGAACCGTCTATGAATATGAAAACACTGAATCCAGTTGAAAGAAGCCTTGATATCAATAATCTTTTTCATCCAAGATTGTAATGTTAAAACCTTCAGCCGAGATTTACCATCAACCCAATCAAGAATGACTTTTGAATCTCCAACAACCATTAAGTCCTTTATGTGTATCCTTGGAGCAAATTTCAATAAACCCCACAAACCAAGTTTTTATGCTCTAACGTTTGTACCAGGGCCAACATCTAGATGTATCTTAATTTTTTTATCAGAGCACAACCTAATGACAATTCCAACACCACAAGTCCCTCCAGTAACAACTCCATCGAAAAATCCTAAAGGTCTCTACCCAAAATATATCGAGTGCATCAGAAAGTTGAATTTGTCATCCTCGATAGAGCAAGGCGATTCCTTAATTACCAACACTATTCTCGAACATAGACTATAATCATTCCTGCAAAAGTTTTCAAACATAATCTTGTTTCTATAACACCATATGCCCCAAAAAACATAAAAAGGAACCGTCCTCTGCCTCAGGAAAACTAGAATCCAGGTCTTCAGTAAATCATCCAATGACATAATATTCCAACAAAACTGAAGATTCAGCTGAGCGCATACTTCCTCCCTACTTATTAACACTAAACTCAAGTATGTCACTACATCAAATTAAATAATAAAATAATAATACAAAAAACCCACTCAAAAATCATTAAATTAAATTTTATTAAACACAATTGAATTAAATGTGTGCCTTGCATATAGACCTGAACTTCACGTTGAAAATCTCCATAGTCTATTGTTTGAACACCCACAAATATCCATTCATATTTTTTCATTAAAATTATTAACTCAATAACCAATAAATGAACGTAACAACAAATCTATTTATTATTATAAACACTTAACCTCTAACCAATCTATTTATTATTATAAACACTTAAACTCTAACCAATCTGTTTATTATTATAAACACTTAACCTCTAACATAATCCAATCTGTTTATTATTATAAACACTTAACCTCTAACATAATCGTTACATATCTGCAACTTAGGTCATGATATTTGATTCTCTCTTTAAATATACCATTCTCCTAATAAAGTGTTGTTTTCTACCAACTCAGTTTAGCTCATATTTTTGGACGAAATCTATATTCGATTCGTAGCATGAGAAAAGGTAATATAATATAAAACAAAACCTATCAGATAAATGAATGTAAAAGTTGTACTCAACTTTGACAAAACATGTCACGTAAGTGAATGCAAAACTTGTACTTAGCTTTGGCTATGCTTGCTTTGGCTTTGGCAAAACTTGTCACATAAATGAATACAAAAGTGGTTTTGGTTGCTTTGTTGCCTTGGAAAAAGAAATATAACTTGCTTTGGCTTTGGCAAAACTTGTCACATAAATGAATACAAAAGTGGTTTTGGTTGCTTTGGAAAAAGAAATATAACTTAATAAAGCAAAATCATATTATTATAAACACTCAACCTTTAACATAACCGATGCATATCTACAACCTACAACATGGTATTTGATTTTCTCCCTTTAAATATATTTGATTTTTAACAAAACCTTTACTTAGCTTTGGTTGCTTCGTTGCCTTTCTTAAAACAAAAAATGTTAAGTAAATGGATGTAGCAATAGGTCTAATTATTATTAAACACTCAACCTTTAAGAATTATTTATATATATATTTTTTAAAATACCATTGTGACATGATAGCAAACCGATCACTATTTTAATAATATCCTCTACAATTTCATTTTTTTGGCATCTTTACTACTCTGTACACGTCCTAATATTATTCATGGAACATAAATCATGTGTGATTCTTGGCTTGTAACATTATGGCATCACAAAATTTAAATCAACCAAACAAATAATTTGGATTCAAGATTAAACTACAAAACATTGAAACTTAGACTATGAAAACATTGAAAAAAAAATGATTAAAACACACAGATCCTTGATCTTAACTAATCTTTTACTATGTTGCAAATAAACTAATATAATTACGTATGTGATATATGGGACGTAGTCTAAATTTTCTACGTTTTTACCCTTTATCAATTACTTTTTTCGATGAGTTTTGCTCAAAATTTAGCTAAAAATTTAGAGGGATAGATAGAATTGTAGATTTCAGTTGTTGAGATTAC
The DNA here is from genome assembly GCA_000966675.3 of Picea glauca. Taxonomy (NCBI): domain Eukaryota; kingdom Viridiplantae; phylum Streptophyta; class Pinopsida; order Pinales; family Pinaceae; genus Picea; species Picea glauca. The sequence goes on along the minus strand of JZKD02S1674609.1, from coordinate 278,384 downwards.
ATATTGGAAGTGCCCCGAGGGTTTTGAGGGCGTTGAATTGATTTATGCATTCAAAAACGAGATTTAAACAATGTAAAAGTAAAAAAATGTAGAACATTTAGACTACGTTGATATATGGTGTGGCTATTTATACCAAAAAATAATAATAGGGTTTGGAGATAAGGCGAAATATGAGATATTTAAATAATATAAAATATTGGTCGACCTTAAAATATTATCCTAAAAATTCACCTTTTGGCTATTAACCCCCCCCGCTAAAACATACCCTCAATTTTTAGGACTAGGCAGCTTTCAATGCACTTAGCTTTCTCTTTTGTGAGCCACTTAACACAAAAATCTATGTTGTCTAAAGAAAAAGCCTTTTCCTCTGTAGAAAGAGTTTGAAAGTTGCCCATAACATTAGGATATTTGTGAAGTTTTTTAAGATAAGAATTATAGTCTCTCAAAACAATCATATTGTTTTCTTTAGTCTTATGAGTTAGAACTTGCCTCCATAATTTCTTAAGATCTAGCTTAGAGAGGTGTAAAAGGTTCTCTTGCTTTCTATTTGTATAGTATATATTTTTCTTTTAATTGGGGCTTTGTACCTATTTATATTCTCAGATTTTAGGGACTCCTTAAAAGCATCCTATTGAAAGGGTAAAGTGGCCCTATGGAATCAATAGGGATTCTCCCCAATGAAAGGTCCCAATTACACCTTATATTTTTTGGAACAGGGAATCTGTCTGGTTTATCACTCGACAACTTTTAAATGGTTTTGTGTTGTTTTACCAGTTGTGGCTTGGTCCACCATTTAGGTTCTTTTGGGAATGAAATAAATGAGATGCAACTAATTTAATATGCAAAGCGCATAATGATGCCTAGGCTGAGCTAACAAAACTAATGAGGTAAACATAACACCAAATGTATTATTGTTTTATACCTTTGATAAAAAGTTACAAAGAAGGGTGGCAGGAGTGAGAGGGTTCATACTAGATCCTGAAGGGACATAGGAAAATGCATACGCTTGGGGTTGAGGGATATAATCTAATTAACAAGATGAAGCACTAGCATTGTATCAGGGGCTAAAAATTATAAATGAAAGGAAACACATAAGTATAATTATTATTGGAGACTTGAAGCTAATAATCAGAGCAATGATTAAAGTTAAAAGCAGGTTTGAAGTATGTTGTCACAAGTATACACTAGGCTAAAGAGCTCGAAAGATTTTTAAAAGTGAAGTTTTATTATGTACTTAGAGCTCCGAACAGGAGAGCATATGAGAAAGAAAACCGCACAAGTAGGATGAACCATGGAGTGTTTCAAGATGAGCATGGGCAATCCATGGTCTTCATTCCTTAATTAAAAGGTCAATAATGGGTAAGGCATTAATTAAAAGTATGATCAATTTTTTTGGGGGGTTGGCAAGTCATACACACCTTGGAATAATTACTTAAGTATAGGATATCAATGGACATATATTCCAAGCTAATGATGGGGTCAGAGGTGCAACGAAAAATAAAAATCGCACAAGACTACACTATGCAAAGCAAGGATAATGGAGATATGTTCTCCAAACCCCTGAAGGCGAAATATTATTAATAAAACCATTCCCATGTCCCCTTTAGTGTACAAATGGTCCCTTTTATAACAATAAGTGAACATAACAATTATTACATAATTAGATGGTTGGTTCAAAGCATCTCCCCCCGCAATACCTCCATGAATCTCTCAACTCACCTCCATGAATCTCTGTTCAAATCTTCATATCCCTAATATATCTCATTTCTCCTCATCTCTCACTCTCACGTAGAATTTCTAGAATTATTCTACATCATTACAATTTTATTCATTGCAAATAATAATTATTCCTTCATGTCTCTTCTTAATGAGAAATCTTCATTAAATTGGTCCCTTTTCCATCTTCTAGGTTCTTTGCCTTCATTGTCTTTAGTCTTCATATGCGGTCTTCAACAATATTTAGTCTTCTTCCTTCTTCACCCTCTATCTTCTTCATCTTCTTGTACCTAGAATCATACACATTTGTTGATGTCCATATAAAAAAGTAGCCATCCACCGGAATACATGGGTCGCCAGCCGCTGTATCTGTCAGTTTTCTAGGAAAATCTTCCTCATACATGGTTCATCAACCATTCTTCCATCATAATATGAATACATGTACCTCTATTCCCCCTACATCATCATGGTCATATTGATATTTCAATGTACCCGTAACCATGCTCTTGATGCTCCTGCATCAGACTCCCAAGGAACAAAAACTATTCATAGACTCTTGTCCATGAGTTCCCTGCCACCTCGTAAACTTCTCTCTCATAGTTTTCTCCACACAAGCCCCTTTATCATGATTTGCAGTCTCCCTTTCATGCTCAACTACACAAGCCCCCTTTCCATGACTTGAAATCCCACTTACTTCCTCAGATTGACATTTATGTCAAATGTGGATTTCCTCAAATCGATGGTTCTTCCCACAGTTGAGAAAATTCTCTCTCATGGATTTCATTACATTAGTGGTTTAAGCTAACCACAAACCATTACAAAGTGGTTTTTAGAGTACCACAAACTTAACAATTGTGGTTAATACATGCCTCATCAGGTTTACATCATCATTGACTCAAGGACATACAATTTCATTTCAACTTAGACAAATCTAGGCCTTATACAAATCTAAAACCAAGACCATCATTAATACACTATTCAAGGACCATTAAACTTCTTAGGGATGTCATACTTCATGGATTTATTGTATCTACATCTCAAATCACACAATACTTTTATTCATACCTTGCTTTGCTAATACTTGTTTGTTATTTACACTTTCGTTGCTTCATTTATGATGCTTTGCTATGTCTGTCTTCTGACCCTTCTTTCTTTTTGCTTTCCTTGCATCCTTGTTTCTATCATTTTACCTCTTGCTTCCTTTTGTTCATGCATAGGAGTCCTTATATTTCATCTTTCTCTGTCATGGAATCTGTGTCTTTTTCTACTTTTCCGAGACTTCCTTCTGAATCCTTTGTTCGACTATCCATAGTCATTTCTCTCTCTTCCTCTATGAGCTTCTCACCATGTGATTAAAAAATCCTTAGATACCAATATTAATCTTTAAAAACCCATTTTAGCATCTAACTTGATTTAGAATAATTGTTGATCATATTGAGGTGATTTACAGAAAAAAAAATGATGTGCTTATTATCCAAAATCTCATAAAATGATGATTAATTTGAATAATTACGAGATAACACAACAATAAATAAAATAACTCAAGTTATACAATATTGATGACATATTTTACTTCATCTCCAAGTTCCCTTTAAATAGTGAGACTGGTCTTCATCATCTCAAAATGTCAAAGTACAATATAAAATGGACTTACAAAGCCAAATTTGAAGGATTCTCTTCAGTTCCACTACTCAATCTCAAATATAGAGTTTACCATTGAATTCCTTGCGAAATTATAAGAGAAATGAGCATAAAATCGACCATATTCTGAACTGGCTCAATTTTATCGTCTTTACACGCTAAACGATGCACTATGGCACTCATTGATGTAGATATGGACTAAGATTTCTAAAGACAACATCTTAGCACAAAAACAACATCACCATTGAACTCCTCTCAAGAAAACGAGAAACATGAGTATAAACATTCTTATATGCGGTCAAAATACCTCATGGCACACAAATCTATGCAACACATAAACGTGGATTTACTCAAAACACATTTTGATGCATCCATATCGTACCCTCTCTCAATATCTGTGTAATCCTTCTCCTCGGGATATGTGACGACCCGAGAAATGTGTATCGGCCTCAGTCTGCGCACCCATAAATAGATCGTGTGCCCAAACCTCCTACCTGCGTCTTCCGACATCAACTTAAATGTTTGTTTGGTGGTCACCGTAAAAAAATGCACCTTTGGTGCAATGGTTAAGTTGTTGGTATTATATGGAGGAGGTCATGGGTTCGATCCCCCACAAACCTCTCCTTTATGGGCCCTTTGTTACAACTTACATACATATATGGTATGTTGTTAATTGTTTATAAACAAAGTTTTAAATGACCCTCTGTGCGAATATAGGTTATGGTCACATATGATTGAAATACTATGGCCCTAGACCTCTTCCCCGCCGGCCAAACCTTTAAACAAATTCTTATAATATGTTTAACATATGACTATTAAGTCATATGCGATGGTCTATTGGTAATGCATGAGGTTATTATATGAGAGGTTAGGGGTTCGACTTCGGTCGACCTCACAAAATTTTAATAAACCTTAACCATAAATGGCCAATGGAAGACTGCCACATGGCAGCCTCTGATTGGTGTATCATTGCCATGTGTCAATATATAATTAGTCCAAACCTTAACCATAAACGGCCAATGGGAGACTGCCACGTGGCAACCTCTGATTGGTGTATCATTGCCATGTGTCAAGATATAATTAGTCCACTTGTGTGTACATATTGCCACATCACCTTGCCAACTTGACATGCCACATCACCAACTTCCTGCCACATCAACACTCTACTAATGTACGATCGTGCCACATGTCACCCTTGCAGTGGTGACACGTGTCACCTTGACTTTGACGTTTGACTTTTTCCTGGTTTGACCTACTCTTTGACCATCCATAAATTTTGCATACGAACTCCGTTTGAGGTGATTTTTATGTCGTTGGAAAGATATCATCAAGATCTACACAATGATGTCCTTTTCAAGAACATTTGAGATGATTAAAATTTGAGAATTTATGGATCCTCCTGGACCTCTATGAACATTCCAGATCCTTCTAGATCTTTGTGAGCATTCTTGGTTCCTCCTGGATCATTGTGAGTTGCAAATAACCTCTACAGTAACAAGTCTGTTTCACCCTGCTACACAATACCTCACCAAGCTTCTCTTCTGAACTTGGCCTTTTGGTATTCCTGGTTCCTTCTACTAGAACCTTCCGAGCTTCCTCTGCTCCTCAACTACCATAACTATAAGCTTATGCACTTTCTCACTTCCTCTGAAGATCTTCACCTACTCCTTTCTCTAGACAACTCTACCCACATTGCAATTGTGGAGTTGCCCCAACCACTTCTACTCCACCTTAGTTGGAAGTTGTCTTCTATTACAATTTCTCTTGTTGTAGAGTATCTACCACAAATTCTCTTTCCTCTTTAAGTCATCTTTATGAAGTCAATATCCATTTATTTCTTTCCACTGCATTGTCTCATCGAAGTCTGGTTCTTTGCACCTGCAATATTTTTCATTCATGTGAAATAACACTCATACAAAATATATGTTTCTTGGATGTTTTTATAATGTCTAACAAGGAAACCTATGACCTTGGTTTGGAAAACTTAATTGCACACCATTGACATGAATTAAATTTGTCTTGACTATAAATTTGACTTGGGTGTCGAGTACCACCGATCATGCACACTTCTTCATCATAATATTCTTCCTGTCATCCTAATATTTTCCCCTAGTACTCAATGGATTTTACAAATAATTTCTAATGTTAGAATGGCCATTTCCAACATAGACTCAAACTTGTGGTACTTTCATTGACAATGACACTTTAAATATCACGACTCTAACTTTATCTTGACTCCAATGCACTCTTGACTTCGTCTTTACTTTAATTTGATGATCTCAATGACTTCATTACATAACCAGGATGTTTGACTCCCATATGGACATGACATGAACTTAACTTATCTTTTGATAACTTATTTCAACTTGATTTTAGCTCCTTGCATCAATAGTTCAACTTGATTTGGGCATTGACCCCTTGAATTCAATTTTTACCGAGACTTGACTCCAACACTTTACATTAAAAAACTCTTCACTTGACATTGACTTTCACTAATATGGACCCCTTAGGACAACTTTGGAAATCTTTGACATCATTACCAAAGCATATTATTTTTAAAAAACAAAATACCTTATTTTCTGAAAGCAAGAGTATGGTGACCTGCTATGAGAGAATTACATGCACCTCAACATCTTGTCTTTGATTGGCTTTGGCATTGCTTTGTATCATGGATCTGTAAGGTTGTATCTTTAACAATATGTTTCGTTGGAAATCAAGTTGCATTCCATTCTTTGTGACTATGATACTGATTTATTCCTACCATTTTTATGCTCAATAGGAAGAATAGCTGCATTTGTTTCCAATAGCAAGTTATCCCCAACTTCTTTATATTGTTCTTCCCACAACTTTGACTTGTGACAAACGTCAATGATCCTCAAACATATCTCTTTACATGACCCTTTACATAAATTAACTTCATCTTCGAGATCACTATGATTTTCATCATCTTTGCAATTGTACAAACATTTATTTTTATCATGCCTTATAGTAACCCATCAACCATGGTAAAAGAAAACTACTTAAAAATCCAGTGAAAGAATCTTGCAAATCCTATTCTTATCAAAATTGTGACTCATGCTTATTCTTTTGGTTGTTGGTGCATCTTGATCATAGAATTTCCATTGTTGACATTTGAATATAACCAAAGTTAATCTATTTATGAGATGATGCCACACAAAGGAAACTCATACCTTCTTTAAAGGATAATTTATGTGCTCACTGCAACCCAAATGATCATCTCAGTTATACAACGGTCCAAGAGCACGTGGGTTGGAAGTTGAAATTTTCATTCTTCATGCTTCATCTATTGCATAGATTCAATTTCATCATAGTCACCTCTCATCTTGGGACTAGAATACTCCTCCAATGAATCTTTCACCATCCTTAACTTGTAGTGAAAGCATTTTCCAAAACAAGGCGAACATCATTTCAAGATGAAAAATATGGCAGCAACTTAGCCACAAATTTCGTAACGGTTGCACCATTTGAATGACAATGAGTTGCAGTAATATTGGTTTCAAGATCTATAACCTTTGTGCTCACTAGTATCTTCCACGAAAGTGCGACCTTGCGTAGACGTGATTAGCTCCTTCAGTTCTCTTTTGTAACTAGTGGTTAACCCCCACTCGATTTGGTCCCTGCAGCTCTAATTTAAGGATCATTTTAATGACTTGTCCACACTTGAAATAAATAGAGGATTTATAAAGATTATGCTAGAAAGATGTGATTCTACAACAAAGTTTTAAATGATGATTACACTACGATCTAGACTGTCATTCGTGTTGATTCTTTTACGATTCCCGCAATTATCTACAACCAATCATCTACACACCATCGAAGTCAAAGTATCTCGTGACAATTGGATCGTCGACGATGATGGGGTTTCAATGTTGTGACCATGAGCATATCTTTGAGTTGGGCATCCCTCATTCATAGGGAAAGGAGCAACACCATGTCATGCCTGAGCACATTCTTCGAACTTGGATTATTCTTTTTGTGGCTAGCACACAATTATTTTCTTTCTTTCTTCAACAACTACAACAACAATAAAGGAAACTCCTCAACGGTGGTTCACGCAACTCTCTTTCACACATCTGCAACTCCAAACAAAAATAATGATTTAACGATTTAACAACTCGCTCTTTATAGAAATACAGTGCAGTCTTCCATCTCAATTCGTGGATATAATTTGTGGACATCGCTTTCATGCAATGCACATTCAACGCTCTCTCTCAACTAATCATGACTCCACGATAATACACTTAGCCTTGTGTTAGTCTCTAACTTTGTTTTTGATTAAGAGAGTGTCCCGAATCCTTAATCCTCCCTGCTTATGCTTTGTTGCCTGGAATTTAATTTTAACCCCTTGGTTTGATTTGTTATGTTTGCATTTTTTCACTTTGAAATGATTTTCTTAAGTTTTTGAAGGTTTAGGATTTGATTTGATGGATCTTGTCACATCACTTGTCTATTTCATTTTTGAATTTTCAAAAATCTTGCCAAATTATGAATAGCTCTACATGAATAACACTATTCCTGCAGCGCTAAGGATAATCATGTTTTGACACATGCCAACTAACCTTGATCACATCATAATCGCGCAAATCATGATTAGAGGATCTGCATGTGTCTCCACGATCTTCTCTCAAGTTGATGTTGTAGTTTTAACCATCATATGTGGGGGATTGAGTGTACCAGCCTGACCTACATTAAATCGAACGTGATTTGATATTATTTAAAGAAAATATCACCTGCTATTCCAATATATAAGATATCTTGTGCAAAGATTGAATTGGAAACATAAAGGATTTTTGGTTTCCAACAGTCACATGTATCAAAATTTTCAGTTCCAAACTGCCCAGAGTTGTTCACAGAATTATACCAACATCATGGCATCGAAGAAGAGTGGACAAATCATTATATTGGAGCCCTAGGGCACATAATTGTTTGAATTCTACCCAAAAATAACACAGAGGTTTAAAGATGCAGGTTGGTTTGAATTTTTCACAACCTTCCAGGGACACGATGAACATGTCTCAATGATATTCGTACATAACTTTGATGGTTTTGAAGTTGTGATTGGGAAATTGCTGATGATGGTGACTGAACACTCAATTACAAGAGCTTGCAAATTGCCAATTGGTGGAGAAAGGTGGTGGAATAAAGAGAATGTGGTAATGTAGTTCGTGAATCAGTTCTTGATTTCATAAAAACAGAACCCTAATTGGAAAAAGGGAATACCACATAGCTGGATCAGAAAGGAATGGCATATTACTTTGATAATCATTCACAGGTATATTACATGTGAGGGTAGGTTCTCACTGGTTTACATTTATCATATCAGACTGTTAATGCACATTAATGGAGATTATCCTCTCAATTTACCCTATTTCATGCTAAAGAGTTTATCAACAATGTCCAAAAGGGTGCAGTCTCATCCTACTACAGCCAAAGGCAGTCTTTTTCATCAAGTTTTAATAAATAAATTGGTTGTATCCTCTTTGAATGAAGTCTAGAGACCCCTGGATTGGCTAATCCAGTCTCTAGGTGATGATCCATAGCCAAGCAAATCTAAAAAATCCAAAGGGAAGAGATCAACTATACAGAAACAGATTGGTACAGTCAATGAACCCCCAATTAAAGAAGAAACATATGCAACTAGGGTAATAAGGGCTAGCAAAAGGATGATGCAAACTCAATAGTTCGTTGTTGATGCTCCTGTAGGTAAAGGTCAGGAAGAAGCTACCACCAATAGAGGTAAGAAATCAAAACTAGATGCATATATTGATGTGTTTCTTGATCCAGAGATAAAGATGGAAGTATATGTGGATGAATATTATAATGTAGACCCAATTCAATCCACAGTCAAGCATAAACAAAAATTGACAATTAAGAAAGGTGTCAAGGGAAAAAAAACAGGAGTGAAACCTAAAATTGTGTCTAAATACCCTAGAAGAAACTCCACTAGGGCTGTCAACAAATTCAAGTTAAACTCTAAGACTATGTTTGATCCATCTATTAAAAAAGAGAACCTTATAGTCATAGAGGATAACTCTGAAGATTCCAAGACAGGCCTCAAGGAACAAACATAGATACCTCATTTGCACAGGAATGAAAAGGAAACTGAAAACTTGGGGAAGACACAAGAAAAGGAAAACAAGTTGCTCAAATACTCCAGGAAACCTATGAAAAGAGAAACCACAAAATAAAATTAAATATTTGAATATGTGTTTAAAGGTACAAATGTAGTTTATGATGACAAAGATGATCTTTTTGCAGAACTAGAAAGCTACATGAAATACTTTGTTTTTTACCTATTTTAGTCTTTATCCTCAAGAGAGGTTTCATAAGAGATGGAGATGAATTAGTTGAAACCAAAAGAGGTTTTTGTTGGGAAAATTCCTCTTCACAAAAACCTCTCTCTGGTTTTACACTACTATCACATTTTAATAGATTCAGATATATCTTTGAGGCCTAATTTTATGAGATTTCACAATACATAATTTCTTGTTTTAGTCAGTAATTTTGGGAGAGGTTGCAAAACATACGGAGATGAATTAGCTGAAACCAAAAGTGGTTTTTGTTGGTAACATTCACTTTTACAAACAATTCTCTTGGTTTTTACATAACCATCACAGTTTAAGAGATTTAGATATATCTTTGAGGCCTAATTTTCTGAGTTTTCACAATACATAATTTCTTGTTTTAGTCAGTAATTTTGGGAGAGGTTGCAGAACATCTGGAGATGAATTAGTTGAAACCAAAATAGTTTTTTTTTGGGAACATGCCCCTTCACAAAGAACTCTCTCGGTTTTACACAACTATCACATTTTAAGATATTCAAATTTATCTTTGAGGCCTATTTTTCAGAGATTTCACAATAAATAATTTCCTGTTTTAGTCACTAATTTTGGGCGAGGTTGTAGAACAACTGGAGATGAATTTTTGGAAAAAAAGAGAGCTTTTGTTGGGAACGTGCCCCTTCACAAAAAAATCTCTCTAGTTTTACACATCTATCACTGTTTGGGAGATACGAAGATATTTGCCAAATTTATTTTCCTAAAATATCTCATGGACAACAATTGACAAGCCACCTCATCAATTCGACTTGGAGATCAGATTTGATATTCTCCTTGATTATTTGAAATAAGAAACTAAATATAGCTGAGGAGGTTTCCAGATCCATTTCTTTTGGATCTTGATAATTATGCACTGTTTCTATATAAACTCTGTAGAAGGAGAAGTTAGGAGTCAAAAAGTTGGACACTCAGGGACCTGTTTTGAACTCTTTGTGAAACAAATTTATTCTACTTGGATACTTAATGGCAAAGACATGTTGATGGTCAAAATTTCTCTTATTTCAGGTTCTTTTTCTTTTCTTGCATGAGATCATTTTTCAATTGCAATGCATTGTTTTCTTGGTCTTAATTAATGCAGTGAAGATTTTGTTGTTATTGTTATTATCAAGATTTGATTTTCAAGCACATGTTCTTGTTTCTAAATTACATTTTGAAATAAGAAATCCATATGGGGTTAAAAAATTGAAGACTTCCATATTTCCTCTATTTATTTTCCTTATTTATCTGATCTATTGATGTGGCCACCCTTTAACAAATCAATGGGATATCTCTTGGCTTTATTCTGAACTTCACGTTTACCTTGAAACCTTGAACCAACTTTCAACCATCCCTTAAAAAACCAATTCATAAACCCTTAAAATATTATTGCAATAACCTGATGATGCCCTAGCTTGCCCTCTCACAGTCAAGTGCAACTTTAGGGACTAACATATTTTGGCGCCGTTGCCGGGGATGGAGACACAAAGTATTTAGCCCCGGGAGAACGATAATGATCAATTCTAGCTCTTGGTGGTGAACAAAAGTTGGATACTTTTTCTGTCTGTATCATTCACCTAGCGACTCCATGAAGGAACAATCCATTGACAACTCCATTGATCCGAGATGTCAAAGTCTATGGAATCCATTTTGACTCGTAGATTTGCTCCATTTGAGTTCTCCGATATTCCTAGTTTTCCAAATGTTGTGCATACTATGCATGAATGGGGAGACTACCTTCCGAGGTTCAGAGGAGATGATCATGATCATCCTGCACAACACTTGATTCATTTTCATCAATACATGGACCAGCTTGATATTCATCATGAAGATGTATTGCTGAAGATGTTTATGTACTCCTTGGAAGGAGAGGTAAGACAATGGTACATATCTTTTCTCGCTTCCATCATTTCTTCTTTAAGAGAATTTCATGCTGCATTCAATGAACAATGTAAAAGGTTTTTTCCAGCTGAGCTTCTTTCGATAGATTGTTTTGAGCAATGTAAATCATGATATTATTCTCAAGAAATTGATTTCACTAGCAGTACAGATGAAGAGGATGATTACATCGAGGAAGAGGAAGAAGATTCATTATCAGTCATATCTTCTTCTAAATATGTCCTACGACAGGAATATTTTCAACATTCTGATCTTGAAATTCATAACAATGATACTTTAGATGCATTTGGTATCAATTTGAATGTTTCTAATAGTAGTGACTATGATACAAATGTTGTTCCTAATCCGTTTCAAGATCAGTTGTTGACTGAAGAAATTCTTGGTGAAGACCATATTGTAGATGAGAAAGAAAAACCAGCAGTTGCAAATGTATTTGATGTTGTTTCATATGCGTCTTATGGTCAAAACTCTTATGATGATCAAGCAACATATATACACTCATTTTTTCAATATGATCGTGAAGTGGAGGTCCTTGGTTTCCAGAGTTCAGAATTTTTTTCAAATCAACCTTTATTTGATGAGTATGATGATGATCTTGAAGTCCTGGATCCAGATGTTGATGATATGACAAATTCTAACCAGCAAATTCATGAAGGAATTCAATCCATTGTCCATGAAGAGCCAGAGCCGATGTATGATAGTTATGCATCTGAAGGCAGTGTGAAAGATGAGGATCAACCTCTTGATTCTCATGATGATAATGTTGTTTTGAACAATGTTATCCAAGAAGCATATGAGCAGGTTACATATGCTTTTGATAAAACCAATGATCTTCAAATGAGTTATGCTCTCATAAATGGAGCATAAATCATAGAGCAACAATATGGCTTCTTGTATCAGCTAGAGATGTAGTACCATTGGCAGGATCCTGTGGCTCTCTACATGGAGTTCGTGTTTCTAGAGGTTCAAAATTTTTCAACTTGTGGAATTAAAGCAAATTTCAACTATAAGTATGGGCCGCCCTTTCATTTTTTGCTGCAAAAATATCAGTTTTTCTACATTTTCTTATTTACCTGCAAGGAAGAAGACCCTCTATGAAGTGAAATAATTTCATGGTTGCATTGAAAATTCACCTACACATGATCAACATGATTTTAGCAGGAAAGTAGAGTAGATTGGTTGAATAAGATTGCATCCGAGCAATTTGTTTTCAATATGCAAGAATAAGGACTCCATAGCCCAATGGAAAGACTACTTGCAATTTTGTGGTTGTTATTTTTGAGCTCAAATAAAGACTCCATATACCCAATGGAATTGTTTCTTTACAATTTGTGGTTTTTTAATAAAGGATGTCAGAACAGGGAAATAAAGAGAAACCGAAGGAGATGAAGGCATTGGTCAACAATTCTTAAATCTTCCTCATGAAACTTTACCCCCAGAAGGAGTGAGTGTTAGTCTCTCACTTTGTTTTTTATTAAGAGAGTGTCCCTAATACTTAATCCCCCCTGCTTATGCTTTGTTGCCTGAAATTTAATTTTTACCCCTTGGTTTGATTTGTTATGTTTTGCATTTTTGCACTTTGAAATGATTTTCTTAAGTTTTTGAAGGTTTAGGATTTGATTTGATGGATCTTGTCACATAACTTGTCTATTTCATTTTTGAATTTTCAAAAATCTTGCCAAATTATGAATAGCGCTATAGGAATAGCGCTATTCCTATAGCGCTAAGGACAATCATGTTTTGACACGCGCCAGCTAACCCTGATCACATCATAATTGCGCAAGTCATGATTAGAGGATCTGTATGCATCTCCACGATCTTCTCTCAAGTTGATGTTGCATTTTTAACCATCATATGCGGGGGATCGAGTGTACCAGCCTGACCTGCATCAAATGAAACATGACTTGATATTATTTAAAGAAACTATCACATGCTATTCTAATATATAAGATATCTTGTGTAGATATTGAATTGGAAACATAAAGGATTTTTGGTTTCTAACAGTCAGAGGTATGAAAATTTTCAGTTCCAAACCGCCCAGAGCTGTTCACAAAATTATACCAGCAGCATGGCATCGAAGAAGAGTGGAAAAATCATTATATTGGAACCTGAGGGCACATAATTTCTTGAAGCCTACCCACAAATGGCGCATAGGTTTAAAGATGCAGGTTGGTTTGAATTTTTCACAACCTTCCAGGGACACGATGAACATGTCTCAATGATCTTCGCACACAACTTTGATGGTTTTGAAGTTGTGATCGGGAAATTGTTGATGATGGTGACTGAACACTCAATTGCAAGAGCCTGCAAATTGCCAATTGGTGGAGAAAGGTGGTGGAGGAAAGAGATTGTGGTAATGGAGTTCGTGAATCAATTCTTGATTCTAGAAAAATAGAACCCTAATTGGAAAAAAAGAATACCACATAGCTGGATCAGAAAGGAATGACATACTGCTTTGATAATCATTCATAGGTATATTACATGTGAGGGTAGGTTCCCACTGGTTTATATTTATCATATCAGACTGTTAATGCACATTAATGGAGATTATCCCCTCAATTTACCCTATTTCCTACTAAAGAGTTTATCAAAAATATCCAAAAGGGTGCAGTCTCATCCTGCTACAACCAAAGACAATATTTTTCATCAAGTTTTAATAAATTCATTAGTTGTATCCTCTTTGAATGAAGTCCAGAGACCCTGGGATTGGCTAATCCAGTGTCTAGGTAATGATCCATAGCCAAGCAAATCTAAAAATTCCAAAGGGAAGAGATCATCTATACAGAAACAAACTGGTACAGTCAATGAATCCCCAATTAAAGAAGAAACATCTGTAACTAGGGTAACAAGGGCCAACAAAAGGAAGATGCAAACTCAGTAGGTCGTTGTTGATGCTCCTGTAGGTAAAGGCCAGGAAGAAGCTACCACTAGTAGAGGTAAGAAATCAAAACCAGATGCATATATTGATATGTTTCTTGATCCAGAGATAAATATGGAAGTATATGTGGATGAAGATTATAATGTAGACCCAATTCAATCCACAGTCAAGCATAAACAAAAATCGACAATTAAGAAAGGTGCCAAGGGAAAAAAATAGTAGTGAAACCTAAAACTGTGTCTAAATACCACAGGAGAAACTCCACTAGGATTGTCAACAAATTCAGGTTAAACTCTAAGGCTATGCTTGATCCATATATTAAAAAAGAGAACCTTATAGTCATAGAGGATAATTATGAAGATTCTAAAACATGCCTCAAGGAACAAACATAGATACCTCATTTGCACAGGAATGAAAAAGAAACTAAAAACTTGGGGAAGACACAAGAAAAAGGAAAAGAAGTTGCTCAAATACTCCAGGAGACCTGTGAAAAGAGAAACCACAAAATAAAATTAAATATATGAATATGTGTTTAAAGGTACACATGTAGTTTATGATGACAGAGATGATCTTTTTGCAGAACCAGAAAGCTACAAGAAATACTTTGTTTTTTACTTGTTTTAGTCTTTATCCTCAAGAGATGTTTCTGAACAGCTAGAGATGAATTAGTTGAATCAAAAATAGGTTTTTGTTGGGAACATTCCCCATCACAAAAACCTCTCTCAGTTTTTACAAAACTATCACAGTTTAAAAGATTCAGATATATCTTTGAGGCTTAATTTTCTGAGATTTCACAATACATAATTTCCCGTTTTAGTTAGTAATTTTGGGAGAGGTTGTAGAAAATATGGAGATGAATTAGTTGAAACCAAAAGAGGTTTTTGTTGGTAACATGCCCATTCACAAAAAAATCTCTCATTTTTTACGCAACTATCACAGTTTAAGAGATTCAGATATATCTTTGAGGCCTAATTTTCTGAGATTTCACAATACATAATTTCCTGTTTTAGTCAGTAATTTTGGGAGAGGTTGCAGAACATATGGAGATGAATTAGTTTAAACAAAAAGAGGTTTTTGTTGGGAACTTTCCCCTTCACAAAAAATTCTCTCGGTTTTTACACAACTATCACATTTTAAAAGATTCAAATTTATCTTTGAGGCTTATTTTTCAGAGATTTCACAATAAATAATTTCATGTTTTAGTCACTAAATTTGGGTGAGGTTGCAGAACAGCTGGAGATGAATTTTTGGAAAAAAAGAGAGTGTTTTGTTAGGAATGAGCCCCTTCACAAAAACCTCTCTCTGTTTTTACAAGTCTATCACCGTTTGGGAGATACAAAGATATTGTTGGACCCTATTTTTTAGGAATTTGCGAGATTTATTTTCCTAAAAATTCTCATGGACAAGAATTGACAAGCCACCTCATCAATTCGACTTGGAGATCATATTTGATATTCTCCTTGATTATTTGAAACAAGAAACTAAATATAGCAGAGGAGGTTTTCAGATCCATTTCTTTTGGATCTTGATGATTATGTATTGTTTCTATATAAACTCTGTAGAAGGAGAAGTTATGGGTCGAAAAGTTGGACACTCAGGGACCTGTTTTGAACTCTTTGTAAGACATATTTATTATACTTGGATACTTAATGGAAAAGAAATGTTGATTGTCAGACTTTCTCTTATTTCATGTTATTTTTCTTTTCTTGCTTGAGATCATTTTTCAATTGCAATGCATTGTTTTCTTGGTCTTAATTAATGCAGTGAAGATTTTGCTGTTAATGTTATTATCAAGATTTTATTTTCAAGCACATGTTCTTGTTTCTAAATTACATTTTAAGATAATAAATCCATATGGGGTTAAGAAATTGAAGACTTCCATATTTCCGATATTTATTCTCCTTATTTATCTGATCTATTGATAAGGCTACCCTTTAACAAATCAGTGGAATATCTCTTGGTTTTATTCTGAACTTCATGTTTACTTTGAAACCTTGAACCAAATTTCAACCACCTTTAAAAAACGATTCATAAAACCCTTAAAATATTATTGCAATAACTTGATGATGCCCTAGCTTGTCCTCTCACAGTCAAGTGCAACTTTAGGGACTAACACATTGAATGTAATTACAACGTGTCATCTTATCCTTCTCGAAGCACTTCTACTAAAACTCAATTCCATGAGTTCTTCTTTCTGACGTACTTGTGGACCAGAGCGAGTTCTTCTATAACTCATGAAGAAACCACACTGACAAGTTCCCTTCACATCGATCTTGTCTCCAACACCATCGCCTTTTGTAATCACTTCCTCGACTCCGATTCTTCATCCCCATCCTCGAAGCCACAACAAAGTCCAAGAATATCCACAACCGATGTGGTTCTACTTCTTTATAATTGTGGTGCCATTACTCATTTATGAAGTTGGTGTATCACAATTGTGAGATTGATCCTCCATTATCTCTTCCTCTTTGAAATCGATATGCTAAACACAAAAAAATGCTTCTCCAACTTGCCAAAATCCTCATGCAAGCTTCCTATTGAATATCTTTCCTCGGATTCGAGTTTGTGATCTACAATAGCTGAATACCAACAAAATCCAATCTCATCGCATCTAATACACATGGATATTCATCTATCCTATTGTAGAGATTCTGATTTCTCTTATCGAAACCTCTTAAATTTGAATGAATGACTAAGCAATTCCTCGTTTTCACATTTACAACAAAACAAATTCACTATAGGTCAATACTTCTAACAAATTCACAATTTGATCTGAATTTATGAGCAAAACGAAATGAAACACAAATCTATAATATTAACATAGATATACAGAGAACAATAACAAAGATACAGTGGAACTTAATTTCTCTTCAATAAAGAAAAATGTTGAAACTGTAAAATGTAGAATGAAAACAATATTGCTCGAATGGTGGTAGCTAATCTTTAAGAAGAGATGTGGCAGCTACACACATTCGCTTGAGCACACTACAATGAGGTGTCCAAGCCTTTTTAGCATCAAGAAATAAAAAAAAAACTCTATACATCCAAAAACCTAACCATAGGAGATGAAGCACCAAAAGTCACGTGGGCCTCAATGGGGTAAGTTGGTACATCAACTTCCCAGGGGTCGTAACTTTTGCATACGATCTCCATTTTAGGTGCACGATAGCCCGTTGGAAAATGTCTATCTGAGGACTACACATTATGTCATCACACTATGACTCTGTTGACAGTGTAATTGTGGCAGGCCCAAAAAGCGTTGTTTAGGGCCTCAAAACGACCTTGAAAGTTTAGGACCCGAAAAGCTAGAAAAAAAATGCCAAGATGAAAACTGTAACTGCCAAGATGAAACTTGTATGTGAGACAATTGGAAGAGGTGGGTGGTCACCAATATCCACATGGATAAATCCTCCCTCCTTTGGAAGCAGTGGTCTCCATTGCATTGAGTCCCCCCAATAGATGAGGAAATTTCTGTTGAATTTGGCCTTGGCTTAGCCACTTGCTGGTGTAGGAGCTACCCTGCTTTGACAAGACAATAAAGCTGAAGCTTCTGTTGGTGAGATCCCTTGACGCATGTGTCCACGATATGATCAGTGGATGCCTATTCCATGCAGTCAGGGTTGAGATATATCTGTTTCAACTGTTCTTCTATCTTTGAGGTGTTCAATAAGGGTGGAAAGTATGGTCGAAGGAGGTCCACATTAAACATTGGGTGCAAGCCAAGGAAGGGGGGAATGTTGAGCTCAAAAGAATTATCACCCATAACCTTGGTGACGATGTAAGGCCCATAGAGGAGTGGACAAAGCTTTCGATGGGGTATTGTAAGGCGTTCTTTCTGCAAGTGCAACTAAACTTTGTCTCCCACCTGAAACTTATGTGGCACCCGATGTTGATCATGGTTCTGCTTGTACTTGGCATTGGACTTCTGCAAAATATCCTGAACCTATTGGCGAATGTGTTGGATTCATTCAATGAAATAACTGTCTTTGTTGGCTTCATTTTGTGCATGGAATGCTTATGCTTGTGTGGACACAAGGGGTAGTGCAACATCCATGGGACCCAATGGTTGAAATCCAAACCCCACCTGAAAGGGGTTGTGGTTGGTTGAGCTATTTATGGCTCTATTGTAACTATGTTGAACATAGGGAAGACTCACATCCCATGTGCACAAATGCATGGAATTGTACATTCACAAGATATGCACGATCAACATGTTGACGAATTCAGTTTGGCCATCCATTTGGGGGTGGAAGGTTGTGGATTTGGTGAGCTTGGTATCTATCCATGACCAGAGGCTCGACCAAAATGTGTTGAGGAACTGGTTATATCGATCTGAGATGATGGTTTTTGGTATCCCAAAATGTACCCACACTTGTTTGAAGAAGATCTCGATAGTGGCCTCCACCATGATGTTCTTCTTACAGGCGACCAAAATCGCCATCTTAGAAAATCGATCAAAAAACACAAAAACACAATCATTTACCTGCTTGGTTGAAGGAAGGCCCGATATATAATCCATCAAGATGGATTCCCAGGGCCTGTTAGGAGTAGGCAGAGGGTGTACATGCTTTGTTTCTTAATGGCTAGTTTAGCAATGACACAGGTCGTGCATGACCTGATATACTTGCCGACATATTGTTGAAGTTTCGACCAATAGAAGTGTTGATGCAACACTTCCACTGTATTTTCTACGCTGAAGTGTCCTGCCACCTGACTGTAGTGATCTTCCAAAATCAAATTCACATGCTCGCTTGATGGAACACAGATATGGCCCATATGGCACAAAAACTTGTCCTGAAGATGAAAATCAACGACAATTGTGTTTGTGCCCAACATACGATAGGTAGTGGTGAAGTCAGGATCTATCTCACAAGTTTGGGGCCATCCAGAGGTCTCATGTCGACATGAGTGTAGCACCGTGGTTAGTGTTGCAACTGGAGGTCGACTGAGGTAGTCAACGACGTGGTTGGTGCTCCCTATATTATATTTGATGTTGATATGGAACTGCTGCAAGTATGTGGATCGCTTTTGATGGAGGACATTCTACAATTTTCCTTGTGTTTGCATGAACGACAAAGGATTATGATCAGTGTGGATGACTATCTCCTTCCTGAGAATGTAATGCCTCCACTGGCGGCAAGCTTGTACAATGGAGTACATTTCTTTTTTGTAAGTGGGGTACTTACAAACAATATCTGATAGCATCTCACTATGATAGGCCACGAGATGTCCATGGGAAGTGAGAACTACGCCCACACCATAGTGTGAAGCATTTGTCTCAATCTCAAAAGGTTGTTGGAGGTAGGGTAATGAGAGCACCGTGGTTGAGCACAAGCGTTGCTTGAAATCATTGAAAAATTTATGTTGTGAATGGACCCACATAAATTTTTCCTTGCCACCGCCCATGGTCACTTGGCTAAGGGCCCATGCAATGTGGGAGAATCCCAACACGAACCTACGATAGATATTGGAAAGGCCTAAGAATCTCCAAATCTTAGTGATTGTGGTCGGGGCTGGCCAGTCACGGATGACCTGGATGTTGGCTGGGTCGACATGCACCCCATGATCATCAACAATGTAGCCTAATTACTGGACCTTGTTCACGTCGAAGGAGCATTTTTCCAAATTTCATATAGCTTGTGTTTCCATAGAGTGCGTAGAACCTACTGAATATGATACAAGTGTTCTGCCCAACTCTTGCTGAAGATGAGGATGCCATCAAAATACATCACCACAAAATAATTGGTGAAAGGCTACAAGATATTACCCATCATCCTCATAAAACTTGTTGGGGCATTTGTCAAGACAAAGGGCATGACCAACCATTCAAAAACACCTTCTTTGGACTTGAATGCAATCTTCCATACATCTACATGCTTTATTGGGACCTGGTGGTAGCCAAACTTCAGATCAATCTTACTAAAGTATTTGGCCCCCTTGAGCTAGTCAAGGAGATCATCAATTTGAGGAATTGGGTACCAGTTCCCGACTGTGATTTTATTTAGGTCTCGGTAATCAATGCAGAGTTGTCAGGACCCGTCTTTCTTCTGCACAAGCATGACATGGCTTCCACAAGGTGATGAGCTTGGTGGGATGTGCCCCTTTTCAAGCAACTCTTAGATCCACCGCTTGATTTCCTCATTTTATGACAGAGAGAGACAATATACTGACCCATTGGGTAGCGATGCGCTAGGGTAAGATCGTTTGAGTTCTTGACTTGACAGTGTAGAGGTACCCCAGTGGGTGAGGAGAAGATTATTTTTATTCCTCCACGACCTTACCCACTTGCTTATGTTGCGTGGATAGAACTGTCGTGAAGGCCATGGATGTGGCTGCAACCTTCCGCTCACTTTGAGCACGAATCATGAAGAAGAAAAACTTCCTGGTCTGAGAGATGACCTTCCTACATTGCTTGGAAGCAATCAAGGAAATGGTAGTAGATGGGACTACCTCCGTTATCCTGTATAATTTCATGTCCAAAGTAATAATAATACTACGAGGCATAGACTCATATACAACATGATGTTTCCATAAATAAGGTTGGCCCAAAAGAACATCACAAATTTCAAGGGGGAAGACATCACACAGTACCTCATCTTTGAAGGGCTTGATGCCGTAGGATAGGCGACACTATTGGATGACGTGAAGATCGCTCCCTTGGTAGAGCCATCTAATGGTGTATGGTTGTGGGTGTGGTGTTGTCGGCAGAGCCAACTGCTTGACAACCTCTGTTGAGATGAGGTTCTTCTGGATACCACTATCAACGATGAAGTGTAGTGGAGTACCCTTCACCCATATCTATGAATGAAAGAGGCACTCACCTTCCTCTGTTTCATCAGGTTCACCAGGATAGACCTTGGTGGTGGTAGAAAGAATGGCGATGAGTTCTGCATTAATGATCCGTCTCCCTTTTTCTGGTTCCGACTGAGAGTCGAAGCCCACATCTGATTCATGGGATTTCACCTCGGCCACCAATGACTGCTTTGAGCGACATTCAATGATATTATGTCAGGGCCTCTTGTGGAAATTACACCATTTCCTAGTGTCTTTCTTTATCTTCCCATTTCCCTTCTTTTTTTGCGGTTTGGACTAGTTGTCCTGAGGTTGTCCATTCTTTCTTTTCCCTTTGTTTGCAGGATGGGGCCTCCTTTGCCTTGCTTCTATTGTGAGGGGTTTGCAGACCCAAATTGTCGCAACTTTTGTTTAAGCTTCTACTTGATTTTGAACGTATATCGATAGGCCTCGCCTAAGAACAAGATGTCCAGAAAACTCAATTTTTGTCTGGATGTATCTATGTAGACCACTGTGGTACTTGAGCACGGGATGTCGCTTAGAGTCTTTGATACCCAACTTAGTGCGCAAGGTATGGAATACATTGGTGAACTTTGGCACTGTTTGGTCCCTTTCCTACTGCAGTGTGGTCCATTTTGTATATAGGTCATCATAACTTCCAACAGAGTAGTATTGTTCCTTAATATCATCCCTGAAAGAACCCCAAGTGGGTGCGACTACAAGTAATGTAGATCCCTCCATTTCCTTTTGCTCACAAAAAGTCTCCCACAAATCTTTGACATGGGGGACGACCTTGAGGAGTGAAAATGTAGTATTTTCTCTATCGAAAAAGTTATGGACAAAAAATTACCCTTCTAGAAGGTTTAACCATTTGTTTACGATATCCACATCTATTTGACCTTCAAATATAGGAATATCAAAATTGATCGGTCCCTTGAAGGGGGCAGCGCCTCCGCTCGAGGAAGATGCGTTGCCTGTTGGCAGCCATTGAAGGATTTTTTGAAAATTATCCATGCTCTCGTTCCTTTATTGTGAGAGGGCTTCCTCAAGTAGTGGTTTAAATGGATCTCATGCCGCATCGTCTCTCTTTTCTCCCCCCATGTGCGATCGTCGGGTTCGACGAGGCCGATCTTGATATAGATTATTTTTGGCACGAAATGAGAGCAGAGATATAATAAAGAAATGGACATAGATATATCAGATATCCAATAATATAACAAATATATATCAGAGTTATATAACAAGAGGCACAGATATACAGTAATACACAATTTCTATTAATGAGTGAAATGTACAGAACTATAAAATTACAGAGTGAAAGACTCGCTAGAATGGTGGCAGGTTATATCTAAGAAGAGATGGGACGACTAAGCTCATTCACAAGAATATTGTTACAATGAGGATACAAATTCATTTTTAACATAAAGAAAATCCAAAACCCTAGCCCCGGAAGATGAAAAGCCAACAATTTTGTGGACCCCGTTTTGGGTAGTTTGGTGTATCAACTTTCAGGGGCATAGCTTTGGCATACAATCTCCATTTGGGGTGCATGATCTCTCATTGGAAAGGTATCAATGAGGAGATTCATTTTCGGGGCTCAATCATATCCTTTAGGTATGATTGAGGTGCCCGATCATGAAAAAACGTCATTTACATCCTCAAAATGGCCCCAGAAGTTTAGGAACCAAAAAACTGCTAAAAATAGTAAGTTGGTAACAAACTATTTTGAGCCAGTTGGAATAGGTGGGTGGCCACTGATATCCACTCAGATCAATCCTCCCTCCTTAGGAATCAATGGTCTCCATTGTGTTGAGTTCCCAGGGGAGGGGGTAAAGCACTTGCTGAATCTGAACCTTGGTGAGCTGCTTGCCTTGCTGGAGAAGTTGCGTTGCTTGGTTTGTGGGAGGTTGTTGAGAACCTGATGATATGACTATGTGTAGAAGGAATCTTTGTGCTTTGCTTCAATATTGTCGACCCGCTTCTACTGGATAGAAGGTGTTTGGACTGAGGTTGCAATGGTTGTAGTGTCATTCTATTAATCGTTTGAACATATTGTGAAGAAGCTGAATTTTATAGTATGAGATACTTCCTTGCGACACTGTTTAGGTGAGATAGTAGTTGGAACTACCTCTAGTATCCTGTAGAGATGACCCCCCATAATAACAATGACACTACGGGGTCAAGACTCATAAATAACATGGCACTTCCACATATATGGTTATCCCAAAAGAAGATCACATAGATCCAGCGGGACAACATCACATAATACCTCATCCTTGAAGGCCTGAATGTCGTATGACAATCGACACTGTTGGTTGACACGAAGATCTTGTACCTAGCAAAGCCACCCGATGTTGTATGGTTGCAGGTGTGGTGTTTTCGAAAATATCAACTATTTGACGACCTCTACTAAGATGAGGTTCTTCTGGCTTCCATTATCAACAATGAAATGCAACAATGTCCCCTTCACCCACATTTGCGAAAGAAATAGGCGCTCCCCCTCTTCAAGATCCGCTGGTTCTTCTGGTTGAATTGTTGCAGTTGTGACAATTGCAGTGGGGTCTGCGTTGATGATCTATCTTCTCCCATTATTTTTTGAATCAACTTCTGAATCAAGGTTCGACTTCTTTTCTTTGATCTCAGCCACCAATGATTATTTTGAGCGGCATTCATTAGTGTTGTGCCAAGGGATTTTTTGGAAATCACACCACTTTCCAATGTCCTTCTTCGTCTTCCCATGACCCTTCTTTTCCTATGGATTGGACTAGTTTTCGGGAGGTTATTTGTTAGGTACGTCTTTATCATACTTTGGTTGTTGCGAATTTGTAGATTCGAACTCCTGTTTGTTCTGGTGCCTAAATTTCTGCTCGATTTTGACAACATATCGATAAACAACTCTCAATGATGAGATGTCCAGGAAATCCATTTTGGTTTGGATGTACCTATGCAGAGCCCCATGGTATTTTAGAACCAAATGCTGCTTGGATCTTTGATACCCATCTTGGTGCGCAAGGTATGGAAATTATTTATGAACTCTGACATTGTTTGGCCCCTCTCTTGTTGTAGTGTGGTCCATCTCATGTATTGGTCATCATAGTTACCAATAGGGTAATATCGTTCCTTGAACACATCCACAAAACAATCCCAAGTGGGCTCGACCCCATATATTCTAGACTCCTCTATGGAATGTTTATCCTAGTAAGTTTCCCACCAATGTTTGACATAGGGGAGAGACTTAAGGAGTGCGAAGGTGATCTTTTCTTTGTCGAAAAAATTTTGAACAGAGAAATAACCTTCTAGCAGATTTAACCATTTTTCTAGGGCATCCGCATGTATCTGACCTTCAAATATGGGAATATCAAAATTGAATTCTACCTTGAAAGTAGGGGTTCTTCCAAAGTGTCCGCTTGATGAAGACGTTCCTGCTGTTATTGACGGGCATTGAAGGATGTGGGAAAAATTCTCCATCATTTCGTTCCTTTGTCGAGTGAGAGATTGCTCAAGCAACAAATTGATAGAATCTCCTGCTCCGTCATTTTTATTTTCTTCTTCCATGGAGGGTTTCTTGGGCGTGTGAGAGAAATTGTCTTCAAGAGAGACAAACTCAAGACCTAACTTGCTATACTAGGACCTCGTCGGGGACATGCACTAAAAAATACTCAAGAGCAGCCTGATCTGATACCATTGATCCAAATTATTTTCAACACGAAATGAGAGAGAATACATAATAAAGAAATGTAAAAAGATATATAAAATGTATATAATAAGAGGCACATATATATAGTAATACACAATTTCTATTAATGAGTGAAATGTACAGAACTATAAAATTACAGAGTGAAAGACTCGCTAGAATGGTGGAAGCTTATCTTTAAGAAGAGATGCGATGGCTACGCTCATTCAAAAGAATATTATTGTTACAATGAGGCTCCAAAGACCTTTTTAACATAAATAAAACCCAAAATCTTAACCCCAGAAGATGAAAGCCAACAATTTTGTGGACCTCGTTTGGGTAGTTTGGTGTATCAACTTCCCGAGGGCGTAACTTTGGCATACAATCTCCGTTTGGGGTGCATGATAGCTCGTTGGAAAGGTATCAACGAGAATATTCATATTTGGTGCTCAATCAAAGATTTCAACTATAATTGAGGTGAACGATCATGAAAAAGTGTTGTTTAGGTCCTCAAAATGGCCCCGAAAGTGTAGGAACCGAAAAGCTGCTAAAAATAGTAAGTTGCCAACAAACTATTTTGAGCCAGTTGGAATAGGTGGGTGGCCAATGATATCCACCTGTATCATATCTTGTAAATTCTCAATTGGTTCGAGTCCCAACTGCTTATACCTTGACCTCGTTGGGGACATGCACAAAGAAACAAATGAAGAGCAAACCACTTTGATACCACTGATATGGATTTATGAGTGGAATGAAATGAAACAGAGATCTATAACATTAACACAGATATACAGAGAGCAATAAAAGAGGTACAATGGAATTTAATTTCTCTTTGATAAAGAAAAACCGTTGAAACTATAAAATGCAGAATGAAAACAATCTTGCTCGAATGGTGGTAGTTAATCTTTGAGAAAAGATGTGGCGGCTACGCGCATTCGCCTAAGCACATTACAATGAGGCCTCCATACCTTTTTGGCATCAATAAGTAAACATAAAACCCTAGACACCCAAAAACCTAACCCTAGGAGATGAAGCACCAAAAGTCATGTGGGCCCCAATGGGGTAAGTTGGTACATCAACTTCCTAGGGTCGTAACTTTTGCATACGATCTCCATTTTAGGTGCATGATAGCCCGTCGGAAAGGTCTATCCAAGGACTACACATTATTCCATCACACTCTAACTTTGTTCATAATGTGACTGCAACGTGCCCAAAATATGTTGTTTAAGGCCTCAAAACGGCCCCAAAATTTTAGGACCCGGAAAGCTAGAAAAAAACTGCCAAGATGAAATTTGTATGTGAGCCAATTGGAAGAGGTGGGTGGCCACGTGGATCAAAATTAGCGCAACAGGATATGATACCAAATGATGGGGTCGAAAGCGCAACAAAAAAAAAAACCACTTAATACTACACTATGCAAAGAAAGGATAATGGAGATATGTTCTCCAAATCTCTGAAGGGGAATTATTATTATTCAAACCATTCTTGTGTGCCATTTAGTGTACAAATGGTCCCTTTTATAAAAACAAGTGACCATAAAAATTATTACATAATTAGATGGTTGGTTCAAACCATTTCCATAACTATCTCCACAACTTCCCCCACAATACCTCCATGAATATTTCAACTCACCTCCATGAATCTCTCAACAAATCTTCATATCCGTAATGTCTCTCATTTATCCTCATCTCTCACTCTCACATAGTCTTTATAGAACTATTTATTTTCTACGCCGAAGTGTCCTGTCACCCGACTGTAGTGATCTTCCCAAATCATCTTCACATGCTTGCTTGATGGAACACATAGATGGCCTATATGGCACAAGAACTCATTCTGAAGATGAAAATCAATGACAATTGTGTTTGTACCCAACATATGATAGGTAGTGGCGAAGTCAGGATCTATCTCGCAAGTTTGGGGCCATCCAGAGGTCTCGTGTTGACATGAATGTAGCACCGTGGTTAGTGTTGCAGATGGATGTCGACTGAGGCAGTCAATGACGTGGTTGGTGCTCCCTATATTATACTTGATGTTGATATGGAACTGCTGCAAGTATGTGGATCACTTCTAATGGCGGACATTCTACAATTTTCCTTGTGTTTGCATGAATGACAAAGGCTTATGATCAGTGTGGATGACTATCTCCTTCCTGAGAATGTAATGCCTCCACTGGCGGAAATCTTGTACAATGGAGTACATTTATTTTTTGTAAGTGGGGTACTTACAGACAATATCTGAAAGCGTCTCACTATGATAGGCCACGAGATGTCCATGCGAAGTGAGAACTGCGCCCACACCATAGTTTGAATCATTTGTCTCAATCTCAAAAGGCTGTTGAAGGTTGGGTAATGAGAGCACCGTGGTTGAGCACAAGCATTGCTTGAAATCATTGAAAAATTTCTATTGCGAATGGCCCCACACAAATTTTTCCTTGCCACCGCCCCTGGTCACTTGGCTAAGGGCCCATGCAATGTGGGAGAATCCCAACACGAACCTACGATAGAAATTGGAAAGGCCTAAGAAGCTCCGAATCTTAGTGAGTGTGGTCGGGGCTGGCCAATCACGAATGACCTAGATCCTGGCTGGGTCGACATGCACCCATGATCATCAACAATGTAGACTAAGTACTGGACCTTGTTCACGTCGAAGGAGAATTTTTCCAAATTTCATATAGCTTGTGCTGCCATAGAGTGCGTAGAACCTACTGAATATGCTGCAAGTGTTCTGCCCAACTCTTTTTGAAGATGAGGATGCCATAAAAATACACCACCACAAAATAATTGGTGAAAGGCTGCAAGATATTGTCCATCATCCTCATAAAACTTGTTGGGGCATTTGTCAAGCCAAAGGGCATGACCAACCATTCAAAAACACCTTCTTTGGACTTGAAGGCAATCTTCCATACATCAACATGCTTTATTGGGACCTGGTGGTAGCCAAACTTCAGATCAATCTTACTAAAGTATTTGGTCCCCTTGAGCTAGTCAAAGAGATCGTCAATTTGAGGAATTGGGTACCGGTTCCTGACTGTGATTTTATTTAGGTCTTGGCAATCAATGCAGAGTTGTCAGGACCCGTCTTTCTTCTGCACAAGCATGATAGGGCTTCCACAAGGTGATGAGCTTCGTGAGATGTGCCCCTTTTCAAGCAACTCTTAGATCCACCGCTTGATTTCCTCATTTCCTCATTTTCTGATAGAGAGCGACGATATACTAACCCATTGGGTAGCGATGAGTTGGGGTTAGATCGATTGAGTGCTTTACTTGATAGTGTAGAGGTACCCCAGTGGGTGAGGAGAAGATTATTTTTATTCCTCCACGACCTTACCCACTTGCTTATGTTGCGTGGAGAGACCTGTCGTGAAGGCCACGGATGTGTCTGCAACCTTCCGCTCACTTTGAGCACGAATCACGAAGAAGAAAAACTTCCTGGTCT
>JZKD02S1674609.1:210120-220218 GCA_000966675.3 Picea glauca | reverse complement strand
GGTCATTTTTAGCTAAGTTTTTACCTCTTCCGGTATTAGGTCACCTAATAGTTTATTACTTGGCTATAGTTTTTTGTATTTGTCATTTCCTCTCCTATTTTATCTGAGCAGTCCCAGTGTAGAGTCGTTCTAGTTTAGTGGGAGTTTGTGTGGGTGGCATCATTATTATACAACATAGCTCCTTTATTATCCTTTTATTACCCTTCTCGGTAACTGTAATGCCCTTCCTGCAACCAAGAGCTTACATTAATACCACTTCTGGAACTTTAAGGTGGATTACAGGTGGACATGTTACATTAAACCTTCAATTGCTCCTTCATTAATACCCTTACTTACCTTGGTCTTCGAGAAGTTTGGGACCCTTGATTCTTGAGCGTTTTTTAATAGTGGATCCCAAGTGGCTCCATAATGTCCCTTAATCAGTTGGATAACATAAATGCTGACGTTAGTGAGTTAATGGACGAGGCAGATGAAGGACAATGGCAGGAGGCAGGTCTTATAAAAAATCTTGATACCCTAGGGGTGCACTCACTTGGTATTCATTCTATTTCTCGACCATCTACTACTCTTGCTCGTCGCCTTAGCAGATGTTATAGTGTTATGCCATCGTTCTCAAATTATCTACATGGTTTGTCAGATACCTTTCTGAAGGTGCAAAATCTCTGCTCGAGGAGCAGTTCTCACGCTGAAGACCGAGGTGTTGATATCTCTGGTTTTTGCGGGAAGGTTTTTAATAATACACTTGCACCTCAGAAGTGTCACAGGTAGTGGAATTCAAATAAAGTGGTTAAGCGAATGGTTTTAGGTTCTGACATTGGTCTAGAGGATACTTGCAGAATGGGATTATGCGGCTTGGTGGGTAGATTTTCTTATAGGAACTTGTGTAAAGAAAAACTTCATGTCTTGGTGGAACAGGTTTGGGCACATTTCTTAGGATATACCCCTGAAGTATTATATCTTACAAAAGGCTTGTTAGGTTTCATATGTAAATCACCTGAAGATTTCATGATACTACTGGAGAATAGATGGGTTAATGGAGGTAGTAGCCTCATGTTAAAGAGATGGCAGGTGGCATTTGATCCAGTATCCGAGTATTTCTCCTTAATAAATTTATGGGTACTATTACCTGGGCTACCTCTACACCTTTGGAACGAAGGGGCGCTATAGGCTATTGGAAATTCTCTTGGTAAGCTTATTATGTTAGATAGAGCTACACTCTCTGCGGCAACTTGGAAAGTTGGCAGAATCCTGGTTGAATTGGATATACATCTCGGGCTACCGGAATCCATAGAGATTGAATGGAGGGGTTGAATGGAGGGGTCGATGCTTCCTTCAATGTCTGGACTACTTAGGCATTTCGTTTAGGTGTAGCATATGTCGTAGCACAATTCAACTGAGGCGGGATTGCAAAGGTATTGATGGTGGTGTTGATGAACTAGAAGGCTCTGACCATATATTTGGCTCCCCTGATTCATCCCCAGAAATTGGTTTCTACGTAAATGGTCCTGTACACCTGGCACAGGATGATCCCAGTCACTTAGAGTCTATGGCTACATTAACGGGTAAGTTAAAAACACACTGCTCGACTCTCTTTTATTCACTGTTTTATGGGAACGTGACACACTAAATTCTTTTGATTGGATAAAGCATGTTACTACCAAAGATGATGTGTCACATATAGACGACAGGGGGGGTTCTTGTCCACTGGTATGAACACTAAGTGTCAGGCGTTAAATTCTACTTTACTTGTTGTTCCTCTGAGGGTTGATCCTCTTACTATTCCTAATAGTCAGGCTGAGTCCAACGTTAAGCTTACTCAACAGAGTCGTTCCTTGGATCCTATTGATCCATCTCTGTCAAACCACTCTTTGGGGTCCTCGTGTCCACAACATGGAATATCCTCCTCTCCACTTGGCTATAGGGAACCAGACGATGAGGAGATCTCTCTCACTACAACCCTTGACTCATTGTTACCTTTTATCCGTGATCAAGAATCTACTGTTCAACTTCCCGTTTATCTTGGAAAATATGTCATAAACCCTTCAGTGGGCGATGGGGAGGCTAGTTGCTCGCGTTCTATTGTTGAAGGGGTTGGGAAGGATTTCCCCTGGTCTAGGGTCCTAGGCTTAGAACACTCACCGGTGACGATTAGGAGCACCTGGAAAAAGTCCACAATTTTGTCTACTCTAGAAACAAACACTCGCACAACTACTGAAGGTGGGGCACTTAGAGCATTGAGGGCCTTGGCGCAGGCTAAATAATGATCCTTCTTTCTCTCAACCTAAGGGAGACTGTAGGCACCCTAAAATTGACTTATGTGCGATGTGTTCTTTATAAAACACACCCTAACATTGTATTTTTTCAGGAAATTCTGGTCCATTCCGAAAAAGCTAGGTATTTCTTACACACTTTACGACCGACCTGGTTAAGTTGCGCAGTCAATTCCGTTGGAACTTCTGGTGGTTTGTTGGTTTCTTGGGATCCAAACTTTTATGATCTAGTTTCTTTTCTTACCTGTGGTGGGATTTTATTGACAGGGATATGTTTAGCTAGAAAAAGGCAGATTTCACTACTAAACGTCTACGGTCCTTGTGTGGAGCAAAATTTTTTTTGGGACCGGTTGGAAGACTCTGGCTTACTGGCTCAAAAAAAATTAATTTTAGCGGGGGATCTCAACATGACTCTATCTTCAGGAGAGATCTGGGGAGGCTCCACCTCACTGGGGTCTTTGGCTAGATACTTCAAAGCTTTCTTTCTTAATAATAAACTCATTGACATTATTTCGGAGAAGGTTGTTCACACTTGGCGAAATGATCATTTTGGAGCAGATTATATTGAAAAAAGGTTGGACATAATTTTCATACCAGAAGATTTTCTTGATTTAGTTGGAATCTATAGGTCATGGGTGGAATATCCATTCATTTCAGACCATGCTCCGGTCCTTCTCCAGCTACAACTGCCACCCCTTTTTAAGGCTTATCCCTTCAAACTAAATCCACAATGGATTTTGGATCAGGGCCTCATAGTTTTGGTTCAAAATCTATGGAATGATCCAAAATATCTCAGCGAAGATGGTAAACAGAAAATACTAGTTTGGAAACTTAGAGATCTAAAGGCTAGCATGAAACAATGGCAAAAGCACCGTAAGCTTAAGACAAACACACATCTCAGATATCTGGAGAATGAGATAACTTCCTGGTTACAAAACTATGCAGATGGAACATGTTTACTAGTGGAGGATTCATTATTAAAAAATATGGAACAAGAAAGAAACATGTTACTCAATGAAAGCAAAGAACTTTTGTGTCAGCGCAACCACGCTATTTGGATTCACATCGGTGACCAAAACAATTTTTTTTTCCCGTAATTTTGCGAATTTAAGGAGAAATCCCAAGTTTGTCTGGGAGATATTGAATGAAGCGGGGCATATGCATAATGTTCAGAAAAACATAGAAAAAGAGGTTGTAAAACATTTCAAAGATTTTTACAAAGAACAAGTTGCTCCATATACTAGCGACCAAGTCAGGGTGGAAAACATGTTTTCTAGATTGGTTACTGAAGTAGAAGTTGATGCCTTATTTACACCGATAAATTTGGGGGAATTAAGAGAAGTTTTAGAAAAATTCAAATTTGATAAGTGTCTGGGGCCTGATGGCTGGACTGTCGATTTTTTTATCCTTTTCTTTGATCTAGCTGGGGGGGATATTCTAGATATGGTAGAAGAATCAAGATTAAAAGGCAATATTTTGGGAGGCTTAAACTCAGCTTTTATTGCATTAATTCCCAAAGTAAACAAGCCCCAAAATTTTGGAGATTACAGACCGATCTCGCTTTGTAACCTCTGCTATAAAATCATTTCAAAGATTATAGCTAATCGAATCAAACCGATTTTGTCCAGATCACTATCGGAGGAGCAATTGGGATTTTTGCAAGGCAAACGGATTCAAGATGCCATAGGCACAGTTCATGAACGCCTCCACAACATTAAAAAGAGGAAAACAAAATCTTTAGTCTTAAAATTGGACTTACATAAGGCATATGACTTCATTAACTGGGATCTATTGAGAATGATTCTTCTTCAAATCGGTATGGGCCTAAAGGTGACTAATTGAATAATGAGTTATGTGGTATCTACATAGTTCTCAGTTTTGATAAACGTAGAGGCTACAGATTTCTTTAAAAGTGGAAGGGGATTAAGGCAGGGATGCCCATTATCCCCTCTACTTTTTATACTGGTTATGGAAGGATTAAGTCTGTTATTAAAGGACAGTCAAAGGGAAGGGAAGTTGACTGGTATTAAAGTTTACAGAACCATAAATATTCTCCATATATTATTTGTTGATGATGTGATTATTATGACAAATGCAACTATGCAGGAGTGGTGGGAGATTGATAAGGTTTTAAAATATTTCTGCTTGGCATAAGGATTATAGGTAAATGGAACACATACTACTGTTCTACAAGAAGGCATGACAGAATGGGAATTAATTCCATTCAAGTCCATGTTTCTTTATATCTTCTCTGATCTAACATTCGGTTTCAAATACGTTGGTTATTTTCTCAAGACTAGGCCGCAACGAGTTGAAGACTGGGGTTGGTTATTAAAAAAAATGGAAAAAAAGATCGACAACTGGTGTTATAGATGGTTGTCCTTGGGAGGACGTTTCACCTTATTAAAGTCAATGTTAGAAATTCATCCCATCTACTGGATGTCACTGGTTCTTGTTCCTTGTTCTATCTTAAATACTCTAAGGAAATTGATGTTTAATTTTCTTTGGAGAAGGAACAACGAATCAAATCAACCGCATCTCTGCAAATGGGAACAAATTACTATACCAAAGAAATTTGTTGGCTGGGGTATTCGTAATATATTTGACTTTAGTAAAGCACTGGTCACGAACTCACTCTAGAGAGTTTTAACGAGTGCTGGCATATGGCATAGAGTAATAATGGATAAGTATCTCCCTCACACAACTGCCAAAAATTGGTTCAGATCCCAAACGTTCCAACAGAAGGCGTCGTCAAGAATATGGAGTGGCTTATTAAAATCTGTGCACTTAATCACCCATTGGTTAAGTTGGAATCCAGGATTGGGCCATCTCATCGCTCTTGGGAAATATAGGATTCTAGGGATGGGAGAAAACTCTTTTCTCTCATTTAATCTTATGCCAACACTAAATCATAGGAATATTTTTACACTTTCACATGCCAGGAGGCATTCTGAGAGTGATTACTTATTCTCTGATTGGTTGTGCATCAATGACTTGGGTTTCTCTGAAGATATTGCTGCAGAATGGGATCAATTTAGACAGGCACTTATTGACTCAGGATCTTTCTTACATGACACCAAAGACAACTTGATGTGGATAGGAGGTGATAACTCAGGATCTCCTACAATAAAAAACATCTATTGGGCCATAATTTCAACAAAGAACCTGAGGAAAGTGGGGACTTGGAGATAGTCTATTTGGAAATGGAACATTCAACTAAATATCAAACTGTTCATTTGGATGGAAGTGGAAGGAAAAATCCTTACTTGGGATACTCTACAAACAAGAGGATGGGAACGTCCATTGCGCTGTTACCTTTGTAAACAAGACTCAAAGAATATATTTCATCTGTTTATGCAACGCCCCTTTACCAAACCAGTATGGGAGAAAGTGATCATTGATCAGAACTTAAAAAATAGTCGGAAAGGTAACACTTTGTCCGATTGCTTTAAGAATTGGTTTGAGGATAAGACAATTCCTACTCTGATAGCTTCTCATATATGTTGGTTCATATGGTTAGAGAGGAACAAAGCTATTTTTGAAGAAACCACTCCATCTCTCCAAGCAATGATTTATAAGACTTTGGCTCTTCAAAATAGAGTCTCTGCTCCATTGAAGGATAAACCCCCGAGAGATATTATGATTCCGCAACAAAGTAATACATCATTATCATGGTTCGATGGGGCGACACAACTTGATGGAAATGTGTGTGGAGCAGGAGGAGTAATAAGAACACCAACTTCAACAGTCATAAGATGGATATATAAATGTGGCAGAGGCACAAACACAAGAGCGAAACTTATGGGTGCATGGGCCACTCTCGTGTTGGAAGATTATCTATATTTACATCGCCTCTAGGTCATGGGTGATTCCATATTTGTAATTGATTGGCTGTTAAACAAAGGAAGGCTCCAGGTATGTGCAGTTGAAGGATGGAAATCCATAATTAAATACTTAATTAAATTGTTCCAGTCTATCAGTTTTCAACACATTTTCAGAAATTACAATATGAAAGCATACCATCTTTCCAAACATGCACTAGATGAACCGAAAGGCAAAATTTCTTATTATCACTGGTCTAATGGTGTTGAAGGACCCAAGCGACATATTAGAATCCACTAGATTTACAAAGAATGGGGCCTTTTCTTTACATTTCTGTGCAAGCATATGCAAGTTTGTTTATTCTGAAATAGTTATTTTGACTTTTTAAAAGACGACCAGGATGACCTCTATATTTTGATCTAGGTTTCTTATGAGGAAGTTTAGTCCTAGTACTTTATGGATCTTTTTGGCATGGATCTATCTGGCAGTGTGCTCTTGTAATGATCCTAGTTTTGTTTTGCAAGATGTAAACAAATTATATTACTAATATAATTGAGCAAATTTTCTATTGGAAAGACAAAAATTGTATCGACAACAACAAAGACTTACTTGAGAACAAAATGGCCATTTGGATACGTTGCTCAATATTATACATAGAGACCCACTCTAATATTTCAATGGTTGACAAAGATGCTCTACCATATTAACCTGAGCATGGACCTACATATGTAATTATTCATAATTAATTTAAGCACCAATTATAGATGAATGTTCCACTTTGAAATAACATACAAGCAAATGTCCCACCTTGACATAGCTTACAAACAAATAAATATTGAAATTGTAAGAAAAAAAGAGAAGTATAAAACCTTATATTGATTTAAAGTAAGTATTGGTATTTGGGTTGCAATAACATATTCAATGATGATTATCTTATCTCATTCACATATTGCTTGAAAAATGAAAAACATCAGTAGTTCAGTGGTCACTAAGAGGAGGCATTGCACATCCCTAACAATTGCGGCCACATGGAATGCTTAGCACTACAACTTCTACTCAGTAGTATCCTAGCTAGGGATTTGGCCATGCCAATGTGATTATTCAATGAATCGATAAAAGGCGTTGTTGCATTTCCCCAACAACGTGTTACTAAAGCAGTGACATGTAAGGTATGTATCCCAAATGTTTGTCATAGGGAAACGATAATTGAAGCTACGTAGCTATCATTTTTTCAGATGCTTGCTGACATATTAGAAAAAACACATTGATACAACATGAAGTGTCTTTGTATCAGATGTTTAAGGGACACAAGGCAGTTGAACCTTGACAATCTTGAAACCGAAGTTGCATATCATCTGTTGGAACATGCCTAAGAAATCTTGTTGTTATAATTGATTTTGCTTGTTTGTAAATCAATACAAACCAATGTCAATGTCAAATAAAACTCATAAGACATCTATAGAGTAAGATAATGCAAGATGGATGCACAAAAGCATGAATGGATAGAGATGCTTGGAAGCAATGAGAAGGAGGCAAAGACAAGAGATTAAGTCTAAGAACCTTTGAAGTTTGTTTGGTTGAAACTTGTTGGTGTATTCCTATAAACCATAAAATTAACCATATGCTATGGATGAGAACTTCTACATGATAGAAAGATTCTAAAATTCTTTGGGTTTATGTGGAATCATCGGTCATTGGTGATGGAGATAGCTCCCATATTTGGAAGTTGCCTTAGCAAATGGAGATGTACGTGATATATCCAATGAATATTGTATTTTTGATTCCTTAAAAAGTTTTTGTAAGTTGTTTTTTGTCATATTGCTGCACCACATTGCAGGGTATGCCTCTAGATTGGTAAAATTTCCTTGGAATTTCCATGTTACTAGTTATTAATTCCACCACCAACTTCATATAAGAAAACAACATCAGAAATGCGACAATTTCCCTCATGAGGGGTCTTGCACCAAAGACCAAGGTATTCAAATATGTACTTTGGAAGTTTATTTAGTCTAAAACAACTTTTAGGGATTTTTGCCAATTTATCTTTGGTCTCTAATTGATTACCCATGGAAGAATCATTCTCTAGGTCCTTCATGATGGAAAATGGCAAGAACAAGAAGCTTCAATTCTTGTCCCAGGTCACATCATCATTATCAAACTAGGGGACATTATTCTTATTAATGCTAACCTCCTTGAAGGTCGTCCTTTAAAGATTGACCCATACTCTGCTCTAATTGGTGAGTCACTTCCAATGATAAGGAACCCTAGGGATGAAGTGTTTCCAATGTCTACCCATAAGCAAGGAAAAATTGAGGCTGTTGTTATGGGAATGGTAGCTCCAACATTAAAAAATGTAGGTATTGATTTGTAGTGGTAAATGCAATTGATGCAACTAGAGGTGCATTTGAGATTGTGCTAATTGAGCTAGGGCTAAGTGGTATTATTAACATTGTTCTAACAAGAAGTGCTAAATTTTAGAGAATGAAGAATTACATACAATGCTCTACATTTTTGGTTTGTTTATGCACATGTTTGACTCTCATTGAGAACTAATAACTGACCTATTTTCCCACAGATATTTGTTGTGTCAATTACTATTCATATCATGATAAGTTTTTTCTAATAAAAAATAAAATAGGTAAGTAAAGTATACAATTATTTTCTTCCAATTTTTGTGACTACTCTTAACCTAAAACTTTGTCGTTGTGTTATGGTTGCAATTGGGTTTCATGCTCATTGCTTTGATATGACAATTTGACTTTTCTCCATTCATAGTTTTAATTATAGCTATTTTGAATGATGGTTAGTTCTTATTCCTTGCTAAAACATTAATGTTTATTCAAAGTTGTCAAATACTTATCATGTTGGAAAATATTGCACACACCTTCAACATTCAAGGGTATCCAACCAATAGAGGAAGCACACAACTTTTAGAGGAAATCCGACAAGTACACCACATGGTACTTGGAAATTATTGGTTAATTCGTTTGATTTGCAAACTTCCAAATGTTGAAGACAGTGAACTCAATATTATTTGTTAACCCATGCGCTCTATTATTGACAAGCAAGGTTATTAACTAGCATTATCGATTGATTTTATCCTCCACATGGCCATGTTTCAAAGCAAGCATGTTTGTTGTCTTCATGCATTAAGATCATTTTTAATTTTGTTATGATCTCGTGACAAGTGCATTGACTATTTGGTCAATGATAGTAATTATCATCAAGCAAAGGTTAAATATACATAGATCCAACAATGTCATTTGGTCAAAGGAGTAAATGATATGTTTAAACTTCATGTTGTGGCAACAAGTGGAAGACATACCATGTAATGGAATTTCAAAGTTCAAAATCATTAAAGAGTTTGTTTGCAAAGTTCAAAAGCATTAAAGGGAGTCCCTGTTAAGAACCAAATATCAATATAGCATAGAACAACCTCATAATAAGTACTCAATGCCTTGAAAAAGAGAGAAATTCAGGTAATAAGCCTCTTCGAGGGGGAAACCTCCTTATGCCCACACAAATGTACAATTCCAAGATGATTCCAAATGAAAATGTCTCCTTGGTATATATAGGAGACTAGGAGGTATAATTACAACTAATGGAATAAAGCAGACATAAATAAAATAACATTACCAATGTAATATGCCCCAATTAAGGGGTAATGAGCCAATATTAGGGCTTAACATGCCCCTCCCCTTGAGACAAGTGTTGTCCGCAAACCTTGAGTAACTCTGTATGCTTCTGTATAAAAGACTCATCTTCCCAAGTGGAATCTTCAGCCGATAGTTTCCTCCATTTAATGAGATACTCTGAAATGGATCTATTCCTCAGCTGACGAACTCTTGTGTCAGTGATGGCTTTAGGCTCCAATATGATTTTTACTTCCTTGTCAAGTTCTGGCAATATAGTTTGAACTAGGATCTTGTCGCCTATAACCTTCTTTAAGCATGAAACATGGAAAACTGGGTGTACTCGTGAAGATGCATGCAACTCCAATTTGTAT
>JZKD02S1674609.1:196114-207583 GCA_000966675.3 Picea glauca | reverse complement strand
TTTGGTGTAGAAGTTCCCTTTTTGGGTGGCATGTTGGCCAAGTATCACTTTTGAACCTTGATTTTGAGGTGGTTCTGCTAGACAATATTTCTTTTGCTATATCTCCAAAGTTTCGACCCTTATGGGTATTGAACTTTATTTTTTGTAGTTCTCTGATATTTATTCTCTGCAATGCCATAGGTCTGATCAAAATTAGATGTGCCAAGTGGAATTTTCGATAACTTCCCCACAACTTGCTGATTTTCGGCCTTTCCGGGAGATGTCACTTGTATAGCGCACCCCACACAAAATAATTGATATAAAATTCTGAAACTCGTACCAGAAATACTACAGACTGTCCACTATCCAATGCAACAAGTCTCACTCAATTTGGATACTCTAGGATGAATTTATGATTGTTTTACCTGGAACACCTTCTTGAGACTAGTCAATAGGACTAGTCAGATACCCTATCTTCCATAGGGTGTATCTACAAATGTAAGACGACCCAGAAGTTGAAAATTTTACCATAGATACCTTACTAATGTTTGTGAATATCCTCCAGATTGCAGGGTCTGAAACGTTACAGAAATTTTTTTATAGAAAAATTCCGCAATGACTCAGTTCAGGATGATTCCATAACCCTATCTTGCACATGATGTATCTCCAAAATTATAAGGCCTCAGAAGCTGAAATTTTAACCCAACGTACCTTGATCCATCTGATAAATATCCTCCAAGCCGTTCCTTTTGAAATATTGTAGAAAAAAAGTTATAGCGAAAATGCCAAGGTGTCTCAGGTGTAGGAGCGAAACCCCAAGACCTTGAGCTCTGATACCATATGTTAATAACCAAATATCAATATAGCATAGAAAAACCTCAGAATAAGTACTCAACGCCTTGAAAAATAGAGAAATTAAGATAATAAGCCTCTTCGAGGGGGCAACCTCCTTATGCCCACATAAATGTACAATTCTAAGATGATTCCAAATGAAAATGTCTCCTTGGTATCTATAGGAGACTAAGAGGTATAATTACAACTAATGGAATAAAGCCGACATAAATAAAATAACATTACTAATGTAATATGCTCCAATTAAGGGGTAATGAACCAATATTAGGGGTTAACAGTCTCGTGAATCCAAATAAGAACGTCACCAACTCTTCAATAAGACTTCAAATCTATCAGCCAATAAAATGACATATAAATTATTTTTAATATTTCACAAAATAAATTATTTGGTTAATATTAACCTTTAAAGAATATAAAAAATTTATAATCAAACCTCAAACTAATATGAATTCAATGTTAAACTCATTCCAATAGTAATTGACCTTTAGCAGGGACTAATAAAATATAAATTCCAATTTATTTATAAACAAAACATACCCCTTCAACAAAAATCTTCACTAAATAACTAAAACTTAAACAGTTAGAATACCAATTATGTTTATTTCTATTTCATAATACCAATTATGTATATAAATATGTTTATTTCATTTATTTATTTATACATAAATATGTTTATTATTAAATTATTATTAAAAAATCTATTATATAAATTTGATTGCGTGGGATTGATATTTATGAAATTAGTTTTTTTAACCTCTTTCTTAAATCGAAGTCACAATAATATCAAGACAAATATTCAATCTTTGAACATTTTTGTTAAATGTGAGTAGTTAATTGCAAGTATCTTCATACATCTTCATGTTTCCAAGTAAATAATCAACTTTTTTTTCCTCCTAGATTTCTTTTTATTGCAATGTAAGTGAGTTTTTAGATTTTTTTTTATTATTATTGACATGTCTGGCTATACCCTTTTCCTAATTCAAGGATTTTAATTCACCTTTCATTTTTATCATTTTAAAGGGATTTTTGTATTTAAGAATTAATGAGAGGGGAGTTGCTTTTCGGAAAATAATAACCACTTTAACTTCATTATTTTTTTTAAGCAATGCAAGAGTTGTAGTTGTTAAAGGAGTATGCACTAAGTTGTGGGGAATTTTAATTGGATTTATCTAATAGTCATCTAACTTTGAATCTTTTCTCTAATGATTTCTAAATTTTTTTATTATCTTAGAATTGGAGAAACCTTTTCCTTCAAGTAAGAAGCTAACACATGACCATAGTCAAAACAAAATCTAAAACAAAAGATATTATGTTCATAATCTAAGGGTTAGGTTTAAATTTGATCATCACTTTCTAATACAATGCGATTACAAAGACCTTACTTAAACTTGTATAGATATAGGTAGGAGTGAAACCATAAACATTGGTTTTTGAAGCCAAATATATATAAGTACCTGAAAAATTATCATTAGCAATTAAAATCACAAGAGTCTAATATTTCAAAGGAAGATTGGACAATAAAACTCATAATAAGTTTGTTATTAGATTTTTTTGGCTATTAAAATATTTAATATTTACATAAGTTTATACCAAAAAAAAATAAGTTAGAGGGGCATTTACAAGCAAAATTCTTCAAACTTGTAAGCTAAAAAGTTAATTTTTCAAATTCATGGCCCAAAAGTTAATATACCAAATTGTCACTTAAAATACAAAATCAATATAATCAATTCTTGTTATAAACATTGTATATGCAAACTAATAATAAAATTTAGTATAGGTAGAAAGTAAGAAGACTTCACCCAAATGGGCTGACTGTGCATGCTCTTAAAATGTCAAGGTGAGGGGTGGATCTAGGATGTTTCCCACATGCCTAGAAGCTTCCCAAAGTGATGGTGGACAAGGTGGTTAATGATCTCCCCTAGCGATGAATGGACAACGTGTTCTCATTCAAGAACAATCCATCCAAATAGCAGTTTGCTCCATTATGAGCTTAGGTTGATGAGACTCCATGTAATCATGGATAATACAAGCCTACAATAATTTAAACCCAAGCCCAAGTCTAGGATTGTCAATGTTCTGGTTGTGGAGAGACTTCAAGAACAAAATGAGGGAAATGGTTTTGGTTCAAGGCATTGCACAATCCGCCTGCGTCAAACTTGGTCGGTTAGTATCTCAAACTTCTGTCCCTAGCATTTTGTCTCTAGTTGTCTTTGGTTTTATGTGATTAGCATAGTCAATTATCATTGGAATGAGGGAAAATTGTTATTGAATTGGACAATCAACAAGTATGAATGGTGGAGGCACCCAACTACTCTATTTTATTTGATGGCTTTAGCCTTGCATGCCCTCCCCAATTCATTCTCTCAAAAATCATTTATGTTTCCTTCGAAGCCTAGTTACCCAGGTCTACTCTTATTTGGGTATGTGGTGACTTTTTCCTATGTTAACTTTGATCTGATCTGTTTAATCTTTCAGAGTGGTTGGATGCTCCCTCCTTGGCCTACCTTTGCAATTAGAATTTCTCTTTGGTCTCTACAATACCTCTAGGTCTTAGTGAAAATCCCTTCACAAAGTCCGGAGATTCATTAGTAGGATAATTTGGAACACCTTGTGACCTAGTTGACAATTCCTTTACCTATTAGAAGGCCACCTACTTCCCTTGTTAGGCCCAAGCCTCCAACCAAGAACCCCAGAAACAAATCCCCTACCCCTAAAAGTAGCAAGAGTGGACATTCCAAAGGCAACACAACCTATGGCAAGCACCCTAAACACACCCAGACCCATTAATGAATGACTTGGGCCCACACATATGTTGTTAGGGTAGCAAAGGATTTACATAATCATTTTTTATCTTGTACCAAAGAGAATATGGTGAAGATGGAAACAACCGTCAATAACAAATGCCAAAAATTGTTGAAATAACAAGTTGAAGCAGAGTTTGAATGTTGAATCCCTGATCCTGGGCACTCTAGAACACGATATACTAAAATTTTCAAGCTAGAAGAGTTATATTGGCTCAACAAAGCCTTTATTACTCAGATAGTAGATGAGGGATGAAGCCAATACCATGATATCATGCACATGTTATGTCTAATGGAAAGAAAATTTGACACCCTCTATAGAGAAATTTTCAATATTGAGATTATAGTTGATAGCTATGTAGAAAATTGAATTGGAAACAAGGAGGAGAATGACCAGACTTTGAATTCTAAAGGTACATCGTCAAACCCCATTTTGTTGGATGAAGATAATGACTTCCAAATGGACCAACAACTAGGACAAACTCAAGGACATGGATTATTGAATTAATTCCTACTATTTTTATAAGCCTAAAAGAAAATAGGGTGAAAAAGTCCCTTCAATACTATATTATATAGCTCTTTCTTTTGTCTTAGTAACATAAAACACCATAAACATAAACTTCTAATTTTCATTTAATATTGTCAAACACGTATTGAAGCAAAACTAGCAAAAACCAATAAAACCATCCATTTTTTAAACTTATAATAAACTTAATTTCCAAAATGACATACCACTAACAACATTGATTGTACTTTTTTTTTTATGCCATATTGATACAAATAACAAATAACTTAAAAAACAAAACAAAAAATAACAATAACAAAAAAAAACTTCATGCCTACCAAAATAATGTCTGACCACTAACAATACAAATAATGACTAGCTTAAAAAAACAAAACAAAAAACAACAACAACAAACATAACCAAAATACTTTCACATCAACAACAACATAAAACAAACCTACATCATTAAGATCATCCTTGTCTTTGAAAATGACTCCCATGGTCGATTACTAGCTCACAATAATTAAGAATGAATTCCCATCATTACCATGAATTGATTTTCTTGAATAAAAAGCTTGTAATTTTTCCATCATTACATGCCCTTGTCCCACCCAAAGCCAATAATAGAGTCTTACTTTTAAATTTATCACATTTATTTATAATGGCAAATGAGCTAGAACATTGAATATACGTTCAATTCATGTGATATTTCAATATTGAATTATGCTACCTCACGGTAGTGTATATAACATTTTTCAAAATTAATTAATTTTTTTTCAATATTAAAATATATTTATTTATTTTGTTATTAGCAAATCAACTTCATTTCTTATTCTGACTTGGTAGTGGTTACAACAATTAAACTATGCATGTATCCATTACTCCTTGTCTAATCTCTTACATTGGTAACTTCTTCAATGACCTCTTGTGTGGGCCACACAAGAATGATTACTTGTCTTGTAATTCATTTGGCGGTTATAACATCTGACTTATCGCCCCATCCATTATCCCTTGATTTATCTATTACATCTACCACTTCTTCAATGGCCTCTTATACCACAAATAAATACTTACTAGTTTCAATGGCTTCTTATACCACAAATAAATACTTACTAGTTTGCCATCATGATAGGTAATGCTACTATACAACCTTGTTATTTAGTGCATGTTAATTTTAAATTACTTAGAGTACATATTTTAGAATTTTCCTATCTCATACTTTGATGTGTTATATCATACATATTAAAAAAACTTTATTTATGATGATGGCATGCTCATTTTTTATAGTAGTGACATGTTTACATATTTTTATATCACTCTAGTCTTTATATTAATCTAGTATATTAGTCTTTATATTAATCTAGTATGTAATTAATTTTTTTTTAAGGTAGTAAAACCTATTATAACTTAATTGTTAATTGATAGAGAATAACCATGGTTGATTATTATCCATGAATGCAAGCGAATTCATCATTGTTATTTAAGGAAAATTACACTACATGAAATGATTCTCTAGTGATTCATAATGCAGGGAGACTTCCATTCCTACCAGATACCTCTAGTTCTTGGATCATTAACTTGTTCCTTACTTTTGAGGAAGACAAGCTCATAATCGATCATAAACAATTTTAGGTCTTACTCTGGGATCAAAAGACATTGCTTTCATTTATTTATAATGATAACACACACACACACACACACACACACACAC
Organism: Picea glauca; assembly: GCA_000966675.3. Lineage (NCBI taxonomy): Eukaryota > Viridiplantae > Streptophyta > Pinopsida > Pinales > Pinaceae > Picea > Picea glauca. Next base: position 201,735 of record JZKD02S1674609.1, on the reverse strand, counting down.
ACACACACACACACTATTTTTTATTTTTTGAGTAATGCATTTTTTAAGGAAACCCACTGGGCACTTCATTCTGAGGGTGGTACTCAATGAAAACTAGATTATGTAAAAGCTTGAAGCTTTCTCAATAATATATGAGCATTAAGAGCTCAATGTGTCACCTGCGAGAATTGAACCTGGATAGAGAGGATAGTACTCCTCTCAACTACTTAAGCTAAACCCAATTAACAAAAATATATAATTAAAAAAATATTAATTAATTGAAATTTCTGATAAACTTATATACAAAAAATACACCATTAAAAAGAAACACAATTGCAATAGATATACATGATGAATATATCTTGAATGTAATGAATACATGGTATTACATTTAGATTATACAACTATTGATGATAAACTTAGGTAAGGGTTGGGTTTAACCTGCTTAATATACATAGAAGTCGTTTTTTTTTTTTGTAGGTTAAAGATTTATATTGCCTCAAAAACTAGAGCCATACATATATGGAAGACTTGGCGCCTGGCCTGCCAACATTGAAACCAAAACTAGCACCATGTCTTCTTATAATTGTCCAAACTTGTCCAAGGTACTAGAGCTAGAATGTCCATATAACTGTTAGCATTACAAAATAGTCTTGAAATCCTACTAAAACTAAAACTATCATACCATAGGTGACGCATGAACAAAAAGTAAAATTCGTGCACCGAAATCGCCATGCCTCCCATCGTCATGAGGTGGATGAGGCCAAATAAGAGAAAATATGTATGGCTGACTATAGACCGGGCAACGATGAGTAGCAAGCTCACTTGATAACGAGTCAAAGAGAGTGTCCAATCTGCAACTTATGATTTCCAGTCGGAATAATTGGTCCGCTGCATCCCTGCGGAGGTCGAAGAGTAATTGAAGATGCTCCTCAAAGAAGCCTCGTGGGGTGAACTCTTCTAGATGTGTATGGATATCTGGTGCAACCACATTTTCCTAGAGAGGGACATGCAGAGCTGCTTCCTTGATGATGGCCAAACCCTAGTGCTCCTCTTATGTGCTTTTTGGAAAGACCTAGATTTCCCCCACATGGTCCTCTATTGGTTGAGCCATTTTATTAATGTCGTCTTGAAACATGTTGGCTTGCTGAGTGCTCCCTTTTGGTTGTGAAATTGTCTCTGAATGTGTCACTAGAGTTCTCACAATGTCTTTGGGAGGAGTAGGTGGGATTTCTTCCTCAATGATGGCATGCCCCCATTCTTCCTCAGCTTGAACAATATCCATGGATGACACCTCAACGAAGGAAGAGGCTAAGAGAGAAGACAAACTAGATGCATTCATGGGGCGATGACGATTGGCTAGATATTTGTAATAGTTTGGACCTCATCGAGATCTTCCACTCTCTCGGGGTATGGCTATGGGAAGGAAACAAATGAACCAAGAAGAGAGGTGAGGGAGAATCAAATACGAAGCTCGACAAAGCCACACTAGTGAGGAAACAAAATTGGCGAGCAAAGTAAAAGGGAAATTCATAACAAAAATCTCGGTGAAGACGAGGAAATATTACCATAGCGAGCCATTATGGAAGCCATAAAGTTGGAGGTGACATCCATCGCAACCATAGTACCTACTCGTTCAGAGCTTACCATCATTGCATACCAGAGCAATAACTTTTCCATGGAATGAGATCTCTTATTGAATGACCCTGCATAAATGCACAACCCCATAGGAGGAGCATGAGATAGGAGGCGACTGGCAGGGACATCCGATTTAAATGCATGGTGGGACAAGTGGCAACCCATCTGGGGAATTACAATCCAGGTGAGAAATATCTATGCATTGCTAGAGTAGGGGTGGAACTGGCCTGGTGTTGGCATTTATACAAATGTTGTCACCCGAAAGAGAGACCCCTTTATTAGCTAATTTGTCTGCTATTTTGTTTGCCTCTCTGGAGATATGAAAAGGGATGAGAATGAGGTCTGGATGTAGGAGATATTTGAGAGTTTCAAGAGAGATTAGGAGGCGCCAATTGGGGGAGATCTTTGCAGGGTTAGATCCATGTAGGATTTTGGTGGCGAGAGAGATGATAACTTGGGAGTCTCCTTCCATGACAAGTTGTTTCAATCCCCAGATGGTAGGCCAGCTGAATCCCGCGAAGGAGGCCCTAAAGCTCAGTCGAATTATTAGAATCAAAGCCCAGATTCCTGGCCATGATGTGGCCGATTTTCTCTTTGTTGTCTCTGATGACCACTCCAAATCTCATTGGGCCCGGATTGCCTTTAGAGGTGCCATCAAAATTCATTTTATGAAATCGTGGAGGAGGACATTGCCATGTGATTGGGATTTGAGTGGACATAAGACGAGGATTGGGGTCAGGATGTGGCTTAGTGGTGATAAGATTTAGGTTCCATTTGGAGAGAATAATGCTTTCATTGGGATTGCATGAGAGGTCTTCTTCATTTTTTTTTTTAAGTAAAAAGGTGGTACCTGTTATATTGACATATTCACAGTACAAAGATAGATGAGAGGCCCGCTATCCCGCTTAAGAAGGAAACCGAGATAGCGGGGCCTTCATCTCCAAATGTCACATTGTGGTCTGATTGACAGAATTTAACAAGATTTAACAAGTTTTCCTAAGCGACGTCCTGCCCAAGGGGAAACCAGGACTTATGGTCGCTAGCATTAAGTTGATTATTCTAACTATTACTAAAACATCCTGATAACTATCTATCAAAAAGTTGAAAATATGATAACAACACCAGAACATGTAAGAACCTCGAAACCGAGCTGCTTGTGCTAAATCTCCATGTGCTTCCATCGAGCTAGGAAGGAGTACGGGCGCGCACAGGTTGGGCATTGCTTCTTGATCGAAGCTCTGGAATGTGCAGCAAAAAACATATCGAGCCGTTGCTCCATTTTCTCCAGGCGAAAAGTTTGGTCGGCCAGCTTGTGTCTGATGTCGAAGAGAAGGTCGAGGTATCCCCAGTCCACTGCTGCAGGCTGCTCCCATCGGTGACTGTGCCCGGACTCCTCATTGACGGTCTCCGCTTCTGCCTTTGCCCCGTGTTGATGCCCCTCATGCTCTGCTCCTGTGGTTTCCGTGGTGGGCTTAGGAGGAGCCTCCTCAATGATATAACAAGGGGTGTAAGGCTGTTTTGTACGGTGCTCGTGACTATCTGGTTGCCGGGTGCTGGGCGAGCCAAGGCTCGTACTCGGATTCTGACTGCGTGAAGCCATGCACAGGGTATGCCCGGGAGGGCTGGGTGGGTTGGCTTGCAGGCTGGTCGCTTCCCTTTGCTCCTTGGGTGGTAGCCGAGCCCTGGTCCTCCTGCGCCTAGCTACTATTGCCATCGCCCGCTCAAAATCTTTCTTGCGTTTGCGCCGGGACTCCGCTGCGTACCAGGCCGCACCTCGTCGCGGTGTTCCACGAATGCGAGGCATGGCGGAGTTTCTGTGAAGAGTTCGGAGACTGCCTGAAAATCGGTGAAGGAGCTTGGAGGCCGAGTGCTGATTCTGAGCAAGAGAGACAGGAGGGAGGCTGCCTCTGTTCGAATAAACCAGAGAGATGGAGGTCTGCCGGACTAACTTGCCCTTGGGTGCTGCAGTCCGAGTTATATGCATTGCAAAGACCATAATTCGCATGTCCCGGGCAATAAACACCGCCATTAATCTCTGTTCAGTAGTGCGCTGCGGGAGAGTACCTTTCGCTTGCGCGAGGGGCCTCTTCATAATGCCTTGTTTGCTTCCAGTCATGTGGTTGATGTGTGCGATGCAAGGCGAGCTGGTGGCTGCATTAATGCAGCATTCTGGCTCGTTCTACGTGGCTCGATCGCAGCCCTTGGCACCCCATCCGGGGCATGAGAGGTCTTCTTCATACCACTGTTGTGATCTTGTAGTTTCCTGAGTGTTGTCATAAGTCTTGGACCAAACGAAATCTATGGGAGAGGACTTGGATTGGAAAACCCATCTATTCCTTTCCTTCCAAATTTTCCATGCAACGAATCCTGATAACAACTGCCAAATTCTGTTGAGGATTGGATTGTTGTAGGCTATCAATCTCCACTCTTCTATAGTGTGAATAATTTTGTCCCTTGCTCTATATGTTTTTTCTCATTATTTGTGCCACCTTATCCCATAGATCAATACTAAAGGGGCATTGTTTCAAAAGATTCTCCATGTAGTCCTCTTGTTGCATACACAGTGGGCATGTTGAGGGTCCAATAAGTCCCCTTTTTCTCAAATTATCCTAAGTAAAAATACGTTTTTGGACAAGAAGCCAAAGGAAGGTAAAAACATTCAGCCATAGGTTCAATTTACATATTGTGTGCCAGATCTTTTCCTTTGATTGGCAGTGAAACTGATATTTGATATTGTAAGCTTCTCTGATGGTGAAAGTATCAACTAGAGAATGACCCCAGCGTAAAATTTCTGCTCCCTCTCATTTTCTAATTTTCCTTAGAGTAGCTACCTCCTGCCAAGGCCTTAGATTACAATTTGTAGAAAGGTTGAGATCATTGTGCGTAACTTTCCAATCTCTCCAAAAAGAGGTTTGTGGCGCTTCCTTCCATAGGTCTGCAAAATTTAAATCACCTCTGTTTTGCATTTGGGTTCGAAGGTGATGCAAGTCTTCTAGTGACTGCAACAGAGGGAGTTGTTGTCATGAATCTGACCAAAAGAGAGCATCTTGTCCATCTCTTATTTCCCATAAGGTGTATTCCTGTATAAGTGGGCGATTAGGAGAGGCAACATTCTAGATATTAGAACCCATAATCTAGTCAGTTATTCAGATGAGTTGAGCTTCATCAATTTGTGGGGCATATTTCTGCTTTTACAACCTTTCCCATATTTATTTTGGGTACTTTAGCCATCGCCACTAGATTTTGGATCCCATTGTTTCATTTAGAAAACAAGGGTCACGAAGTCCAAGACCATCATTTAACTTTGGTTTGCATATTTTGTCCCAACTAACTAGGGCCCATTTACTTTCAGACTTGGGACCCTGCCAGAGGAATTTCCGTTGGAGATTGTGAATGGTCTTAAGCACAAATTGGGGGCCGACCAGGTAGAGAAAAGATAAATGGGCATAACTTGGACAAAAAACTTGATGAGCACAAGACGCCTAGCCAGGTTGAGCGTGCGAAAAGTCTAGGAATTCAAACGATTGGTTAGAGATTGGATGATAGGGGCCCAAGAGATGTTTCTAGCCGCTGAATCAGTGATGGGAATGCCTAGGTAGATGGACGGAACAAAGCTCCCGGGAATACCAAGGAGGTTGGATAAATGATTTTGGATTGCTAAAGGGTTGTTAACGAAGAAGAGCTAGGACTTGCCGAGGTTAACAAATGTTCTAGAAGCTTCACTGAAATCAGATAAGATGCTTTTGAGTTTTTGTGCTTTACATAGAAGTCATTTAATTTTGTAACAAATTTTCTTTTAATTATTGGAATTTAATGATATAGAAAATTAAAGTTCTTATCTATCCAAAACTTCAAATAAATTTTTGAAAATTTAAATCAGTTTAAAATTGAGCAAAATTCCTAGGAATATTATTTTACCATATAAAGATAAAACTTTAATTATAATAAAATTTTATTTACATTTTACAAATTTTATCAAATTAAAATATATATATATATATATA
>JZKD02S1674609.1:153116-164486 GCA_000966675.3 Picea glauca | reverse complement strand
TGATCATCTTGTTTCTTTATGATATTTTGAGGCAAGAATTTTGGTGAAGTTGACAAATTGAAGGCTTCACCTTCCTTTTTCTTAATTGGTTTAATCCATCTTTGTGTTTACCTATTATTCAGTCAATGGAATATACTCTGTTTTAATCTTGTTTTTCATATTGTGTTGTTACCTTGAAACCAGTTTCAAACCACCTTACTCAAAAAACCCAATCATAAAACCCTCAAAACACTTTTGAAATAAATCAATGACGCCCTAGCTTGCCCTTAGCAGTCGAGTGCAACTTTAGGGACTAACAGCTTGTATTAGAGGTTTTGGGAGGATATGATTCCCTTTGTATTCTATCCAAGGGTCTTTGTAGATGATAATGTTTACACTATTTCCTACCTTCCAAATGAGCCAATTCTCAATCAGGGGGAATGCATTTACCGTTGCTTTCCAAATAATAGAGCCATTTTTGGAGAATATTTGGGGTTGCTCGACCGAATCAATGATAGATTCTGAAGGGAAGAATTTTTATTTTAATATGTGAGCCAATAACCCTATACTAGAGATGATCCCCAAGTAGTTTTTGCATCCAAAGCTTGAGAAAATAGGTGAATATTTTTCAAGCCCCAACCCCAAAAATACTTTGGGATTGATATCTTTTTCTTGAGGCTAGTACTACAGATTTTTTTCTCTTTAGATCCTAGTGAAAGGAAATGGTAGCAAAATTGGATGATTCTATCAATAATTCCTTTAGGGACCCAAGCCAGTGAGGTCCAAAAGACTGGAATTTCCTTTGGTACTAATTTAACTAATATAATCCTTCGATCTCGAGAGAGCCATCTCTTGTACCAAGAGAGAAGTCACTTTTCCACTTTTTTACATAGCCACTACCAATCTTTTTTTCTATAACTGTTCGCCTTTAGGGTGACGCCCAAATATTTAATCCCCTCGTTATTAGCCTTGGTTGGAGCTCCAAGGATTTTAGAGATATGTCGATTTTCATTTTCTGACAACCCTGAAGTGTAGAGGGAGGATTTCTCCATATTTATTTGCATACCTATGGCTATGAAAAAGGTTTGAAGTATCACTTTGAGCAATGTTATGTAGGAGATATTTATTTCAGAGAAAATAAGAATATCATATACAAATAAAAGGTCAGTTAACTAGAAATTTAAGTTGATATGTATACCTTTCAGGTTGGTTGAGGAGGCTTCTTTATGTATAATCATGTCAAGGCTTTAAGAAACCAACAAGAAAATAAGTCGGGAAATAGGGAATCCCTATCCGAGGCCACACTCATCTCTGAAGAATGAGGTGGCTGAACCATTTATGAGTAGTGAAAAGGACATGGTTAAGATGCAATTCGTCACCCAAGTGTCAAAGGAGTGTCAAAATCCTAGGTGAATCAGGAGCAATCTGATATATAGCTAGTTGAATCTGTCAAAGGCCTTTGAGAGGTCAACTTTGTAGGTAATAACCCTATGCTTTTGTGTGTGTATTGAGTGGGTCCCTTCCTGAGCAATGTCAATTGCTCTGTGGATTTGTCTTCCTTGGTGGAAACAAGATTGCTCTTCAGATACATTATTCCTTAAATGGTATTTGATTCTATGAGTGATGATTTTCTATATGTTGTTGCAGAGTGAGATGGGTCTGAATTGTTCAAATTTGGATGGGTTTTCCAACTTAGGAATGAAGGCAATGAAGGTGGCATTGAAGGGGGTATGGATCTAACCAGTTATTCTTGTGAATTCTATTAGTTTCATTAGGTCCTCTCCAATGATATCATAACAACCATTGTAGAATTCGATTGGAAATCCATCTGGTTCCGACCTTTTGTGTAGATTTTAACTTTGTACAATTATTTATTGCAAACATATTTTTAGTAAAAGAACATAAAATATACAATGGAAAATACACACATTTTCCCCTGGAAACCCAAACCAAGAAAACCAACATATTCTATATTCATTCACTCATACATTGTTTACAATACAATATACTTGTAGGAGCCATCGGCATCCAAAACCCTAAACCAATGACCTGGATTAGTCAACAACCCTAATTTCTTAACCAAAAATAGAAAACCATCAACAAAAAACCATGTGCTGAAAAACTACCCAACAATGGACACGAAAAACAAGGAAAAACATACGACATGTTTCTTGAGGAAAAAAACATTTATCGGGGGCACTGCCCCCAAAATCCCACGCAAGGGGGAAACCCTCATGTGTTTCCGATGCAACATAGCAAACACAAGATCCAATCGTGCAAAGAATATAACACATACCCAACATTCTCTCACTTGTTGTTTTCTTTGCATATAGGGGGTTACATTGTCAGCAATCCAAGGCAACAATGCCCATAGATCATCCACACCAAGATAACTTCTCAATGCTCATAGATTTTGTTAATGAATATGAAACATTCTTCAAAATGTCCACCTTCATCAACAACACTTTCTTTTCTTCAACCATGTCTCTCACAAAGTGATATTGAACATGACTATGCTTTGTCTTTGAATGACAAGTGAGGTTCTTCACTAGAAGAATTGCACTCTAACTGTCACAATCCATCCTTACAGCTTGTTGTACCAACCCAATACCTAAATACAATTTTGTAACCACACTGCTTCCTTGCTTGCATGAGTGGCTGCCATGTATTCAACTTTTGCAGTTGAAAGTGCCACTACAAATTGTTTTTTTCTCATCCAATTGATTGCTCCCCCAAACAGGTTAAACACATACCCGCTTGTAGATCTCCTACGATCCATGTCTATAGCCCAGTCTACATCCACAAATCCATGTATATCCAAGACTCTGTCCAATCCTGGTCTTCCTTCGTAGCACAATCCATAGCTAGTAGTGCCACACAAATACCTGAAAACCCTCTTTACTACCGTCCAATGCTCCTTCCCTGGTTTTGATATATACCTGCTCAAAAATCCCATTGCATGTGCAATGTTCAGTCTAGTACATATCATTTCATACATCAAACTTCCAACCACACTCGCATAAGGAACAAGAGACATGTTCTCCTCCTCTTCTTGTGTCTTTGGACATTGATCCACATATAAATTTACACCTACAGGAATAGGGACCCTGACTGGTTTACATTCCTGCATATTAAACCTTTGCAATATTGTCTCCACATATTTTCTCTAATTTAACCAGAGTTTCTTGTTTTTTCGACCTCTTTTAATTTCCATGCCCAAAATGAAATTTGTAGCACCAAGATCCTTCATTTCAAATTTAGAGGACGACCGAGTTTTCACATCCTAGATAATCTTCTTGTTGTTTCCTATCAACAACATGTCATCCACATACAAGACCAAATAAATCAAATGATCAAAAATTAATTTAAAATACATAGAATGATCCTCTTTGCTTCTTGTGAAGTCAAGTCCCAGCATATAAGTATCAAATTTTTGATACCACATCCTTGGTGATTGTTTTAAACTATACATGGACTTTTTCAGCTTGCATACCAACTCCTTCTTTCCCTTCATCGCAAAGCCTTCTGGTTGCTTCATATAGATTTCTTCTTCCAGATCCCCATGTAGGAATGTTGTCTTCACATCCATCTGTTCTACTTCAAAATAAAATGCAACAAAAATAGATAACAAAAATCTAATAGAAGTTAACTTGGCAATAGGAGAAAAAATCTCACCAAAATCAATTCCCTCAACCTGGGAATAACCCTTTGTTATTAATCGAGATTTGTATTTCCCCACTTTGCCTTCTACATTCAACTTCTTTTTAAATACCCATTTGCTTCTAATGTGATTTCTTCCATTCAGAAACTCCACTAGATCCTAAGCCTCATTCTTATCCAAGGCTGCCATTTCTTCATCGATGGCCTTTTTCTAGAGTTTTCCATCCTTTGAATCCATTTCCTCCCTGACAGTTCTAGGATTATCATCAGTAATAGACAAAACAAAATTTGAACATAAATAAGGTGGAGTATACCTTTCCAGTTGCCTTCTTTCCCGAACCGATCTCCTCAATACTAGAGTATGAGGATCTTCTTCTTCTGATTCTTGTTCTTCTATAGAGTCTGATCGATCATCCTTTAAATCAAACTCTATTTTCTCTAGTTCTTCCTTACTTGGTAGGACATCCTATTTGACAACATCTTTTATTTCTATAAATACCACATTTCGGGTATACACAACCTTCTTAGTTTATGGGTTCCAAATCTTATAACCTTTAAGACCAAATTTATACCCAATAAAGATACACTTTTCAACCTTCTTATCTAGCTTAATCTTGTTTTCCTTTGGAACATGAACATAGGCCTCACAACCAAATACGTTGAGATGTGTGAGAGAAGGTTTCTTACCAGTCCATACTTCTTATGGAGTCTTGTCATCCAGTTCTGACAAGGGTGATTTGTTGACCAGGTAACATGCAGTAGCCACTACCTCTACCCAGAATTCTTGCCCTAACCTGACACCACTGAGCATGCACCTTGCGTTTTCCATCAACATCTTGTTCATCCTTTCTATAACTCCATTCTGCTGAGGTGTATATGGAGTAGTATTTTTCCTTTCTATACTACACTTCTTACATAATACTTCAAATTCATTCTCGCAGAACTCTCCACCATTATCTATCCTCAACACCTTAATTATTTTCTCTTTTTGATTCTCAACAAGAGCTTTAAACTATTTAAACCTATCAAAGACTTCATATTTCTTTCTGAGAAAATATATCCAAGTATTCCTGGAGAAGTCATCTATAAATGAGCCATAGTACATAGATTTTCCCAATGATGGAACCGACACAGGTCTAAACACATCACTATGAACTAGCTGTAAAATTCCTTCTGCCCTCGTTGCACCAGAGGGGAATCTTACCCGATTATGCTTCCCATATACACAATGTTCACAAAAATCATAATCCATAGAGAAGTTAGATATAGCTTCAACCATACCTTTATTGTGTGGTAGTAGAAAACCCTTCTCTCTGATATGCCCCAGTCATTGATGCCACATCATAACCTTTTCTCCAGAGACTGTATGAGTTCTTTCTTCTTCAACTCCAATATCATGAACATTGGAACTATTACACCCATCACTAATAGTGCTTCCTTGCAGCTTATACAGAGTTCCAAACCGAACTCCCTTCAACAACAACATTGCTCCTCGAACCATCTTGTAGGTTTCCTTTTCAAATATTATTTTTACCCCTGCATTGTCCATTTTTCTTACAAAAATCAAATTTCTGGCCAATCCTGGGATGTGTATAACACCAGGTAGTGTTCTAATCCTTCCATCTATGAGCCTCAACTTGACTTTTCCTCATCCTATGATTCTGGTTGTCGAGTTATCACTGAGGAAAACATTACCTCCATCATACCTTTCATATTCACAGAACCACTCCATGTGGGGAGTCATATGAAAGGATGCACCTGAGTCAAATAACCATGCCTCATGATATGCTTGTGTGCTTGAAGAAGCCAAGTACACATCCCATCCTTCATCCTTGGAGGTATTTTCTTCTGTAGAAGGAGATTCTTCAGATCCCTTCTTTTTCTCAACTTTGGATCTACAGTGCTATTGTAGTGCCCTTATTTTCCACATCTCTAGCATACCTTTACAATTTTTTCGGGAGATTTAGATCTACCCTTAGACTTAGATATCCTACTTGAGGACTTAGATCTATTTCTTTCTTGTGTGCGTCCTCTTGCAAATAATGCATCTGTGCTATGTCCTTCGATGTTCTTTCGTCTCATCTCCTCCAACAACAAGGATGAGACCAATTCATCAAACTTCAAGGCCTTTTTATTGCTACCTATGACCACAACGAGACTATCCCACGAGTCTGATAAAGAGCATAGTAAACTGATACACTTATCTTCATCTGACATTTTAATCTCAATAGATACTAATTGACTTACCATAGTATTGAAGGCGTTCAAATGATCTTCCATCGAGTCTCCATCTCTCATCCTCAGGTTATACAACTTCTTTCTCAAGAATAGTTTATTTACTAGGGACTTAGAATAATACAACTTCCCCAACTTATCCCATAAATCCTTGGTCGTACCTTCCTCTTACACATTCAATAATACTAAATCTAAGAGACACAGTCGGATTTTTCTCTTCGCCTTCCGATCCAACTTTTTCCAGTCATCTGTTGAAGTTCCTGTAGGTGCAGTACTTGGATCCACCATGATTCACTAGTCTCTGTCCACCAATAGATATTCCATATTGAGCTTCCACAATGCAAAAATTTTCCCATTAAACTTCGTGATCTCCATTTCCTAACTGCTCGCCATTTCTCTTCACCTAAAGAATCAATACCGTAGATCTCCCACTGTAACAAAGATTTTCACAGTCTCGAGCCAAACCCTTGACCACAAAGGCTTCCCCCTGAAGCCAATAATTGCTCTAATACCAAATGCATATTTTAAACTTGTATGATTATTTACCGCAAATAGATTTTCAGTAAAAGAAAAAAAAAGATACAATGGAAAATACACACATTACAAATATTTTTCCCTTGGAAACCCAAACCGGGAAAACCAACACATTCTATATTCATTCACTCATATATTGTTTACAATACAATATACATATAGGAGCCAACAAAATCCAAAACCCTAACCCAATGACCTGGATTAGTCAAAAACCCTAATTCCTTAACTAGAAATAGAAAACCATCGAAAAAAAACCATGTGCAGAAAAACCGCCCAACAATGGACATGAAAATCGAGGCGACACGAAAAACGAGGAAAAACAGGTGACACATTTATCGACGAAAAAAATTTCTCGGGGGAGATGTTGTCGAACCCCTGCGTAGGGGGGCTATCATCCCCCTTAAACCCCCATGTGCACCTGATGCAATGTAGCGAACATGGGAGCCGATCGTACAAAGAATATAACACATACCCAACATTTTGTCCTTTTGAAAGTTGTGAAGGAATTTCTCTAGTTCTTCCTTTGTGATTTCCTCCATGAGTTTGTTATTTTCTTTTGGGTTGATGAATCTAGGGAAGAGACTTGCCACCCTTATGATAGTGTCTGTATTGGCTCTGGAGTCGAATTTTAAAAGTGATTCGAAGTGTGATGTGCCTTCGTGAGCGATTTTCTCAAATGAAGATGCTTTTGTTCCATCCAACCTATCTATAGCCCAGATAGTGTTGGACAGTTTCCTTCCATTTGCAAAGAGATGGAAGAACTTTGTGTTTTCATACCCAACTTGCAACTAGAGGGCTCTGCTTCTCATTCTCAATTATTTCTCTTTATTTTGGAAAATATTCATTTTAAGGAGATCTAGAGTCCTGTATTCCTCCTTCATCTTGATCGAAAGGGGCCCAAATGTTTCTTTCTCCTACTAGGACTTCATCTTATCTTCAATTTTAGATAAGGATTTTTTATTTGCATCCTTTCTCTTTTTGTTCAAATAAATATAAGTCTCATTTTCCCTTTTTAAGTTTTCCATGAAATGAATAGCAAGAGATTACGGGAGGAGGGAATTATAAGGGGACCAACATTCTTTGATGGCTTCTAAAGATGATTGGGATTCTAGCAACTGAGGGTTAAATTTAGAAGGGGTCCGGGGGCTTCTTCCCTACTCTGGATAGTTCCAACAAGATGGAATTGTGATTGAAGATTCCTCCCGGAGCCACCCACTAGCTGGTGCACATGATTCCTTGAAGAAAGGGTTCCAAACAAAAGAAATCTATCTAGTCTTTTTGCAACCCTATCATCCCCATAACACATGTTCCTCCAAGTGGGGGAGAATTTGATGGGTTAAATGTCAAACAGACCAACATCGACCAATTTTTGGATGAAAAAATCAGAAAGGGGGTCTTTCTGAGCAGAGGGGCCCCAAATTTCATTGTCTCCCAGGGTGAAGTTCAAGTCCCCTCCAATACATACATATTCTTGGTTTTTCAAAGTTGTATTGAAGAATTTTTGCTAGAAGTCCCTTTTGTCCAAATACGGGCCATAAATGTTGATGAAAATAAATTCTAGGTCTAAATCCTTGGAGAAGAAAAGGGTTCCCAAGATCGACAGAGAAACTCATGAGTTGAGAAGTTTCCAGGAGGATTTCCTCCATCCCGTAAGAATACTATTTGATTTCACGGATGCATCCAGAGCAAGGAAGTCCCAATCTAGAAAAGAGGGAGAGAAATATTATGTGACCTTGTAACCAATGATCATACTCTCTTGGAGAATAAGGATGGAGGGGTAGCGTAGCTCGATGAGGTTTTTTATGGCTAATGTTTTTGCGGTGTTGGCCAGCCTGCGACAATTGTGTGAGAAAATGATCATTTTACAACCTGGATGGGGTTTGTTACTATAAGGGCCCCTAAAAGAGATTTTTTATTGCCATAATGGACTTCTGTGAAAGCTTGTTTTTGTGCAATAGAACAAAATGACTTTTAGTCTCGTAGGGGGGTTTTGATTCTTGAGCTTCAATAGCCCCCAGACTACCAGAAACACCTTGGAAAGAAGAGGATTGTGAACGAGAGAGTGAGAAAATATTGAATTTCAGTGGTGGTGGGGGGATGGTTATGGGAAAAGGGCATGGAGGAGGGTCGATCAGGGTCATGGAGGGAGAGTGGACATAGGTACTAGAGGAAAAAATAGGGCTTAAGGGGGCAGAATGGGAGCCTATTAAACCCGAAATGCCTAGGAGGAAAGAGGAATCTGGAAACCCTCCACAAACAAAAAAAGGAGATAAACCACTAATATACCTGGAAACATAAATCATAATAATAGTGGGGGAAGAAAGAGGTGTCCTACCCAGATGATCCATAACGACTTTGAGGAGGGATGTAACGTACCCAGCCACCCAGGCTGGGCCATGTCATGCAGAACTCTCTCATTATCAACTTTGATACCATATTTGTAATGTACCTAGCCTCCAACTAAGCAACATAACATATGAAATACACATAAAAACGAAACTTTTGTTAACTAAAGTAATTCCTTTATTGTTAGTTGATTTCCTGTAGCTTACAACTACAAATTTAAAACAAATTTAGCTATTGTCTATAACCATAAAACAAATGCATCTAAAGCATGTTAATAATCAACCTGAAATACGACTAAATTGCTCATTACAAAAATATATTAGTAATTTTCATTTATGCAGAGTTCATGCACATCAATAACACATGTAAATAACTCAGTACAAGATAAAACACTTATATGTAAACAAGAATCGTGCAACCAACTACTTGGGATAGATGTTCCACCCAACCATAGACTGATTGTTCCAAATATCAACAACCAGTCACCCCCGAGCCGAGGCTAGTAATCCACAAAAGAGGGTGGTCTCTCAGAGTCCACTCGTAGCTCATAAAGCTCATAACCCAACTGATATTCTCCTACAACTATCCCGATCTTTCCATCGACTCTCTTCCTCTTGTCCTACCCAACCCAAGGAATGCACCATTCGTTTATTAGGGATCACCCAAGGGATGTACCATCCATTTTTTAGGGTTAACCCAAGGAATGTACCATTCGTTTACCAGGGATAGCCCAAGGAATGTGCCATTAGTTTATCAGGGTCTCTCTATCACAAGTAACTAGGAATCTCACAGCTGGGAACTCAAGGGAACATGTTGTTAAGAAAACTATCAACAAACCAACAACAAACACTTGTTGTTTTAGTGAAACTCTCACATGATTTCACTCTTCTGTCCTCACAACCAGGATCTTCATTTATCCAGCTCCAATTCGCTTAATTTATGCTCTAGTTACGCTCCAAAATTTACCCTCCATCACCACACTAGCTCCAAGCTCTTTTTTTCTTTTTTCTTTTTTCGACTAGTGTCCCAACCCATACCAATTCCTCTCTCGTGGCTTGCCTTTCTTGACTCACACTCTTCCCCAAGATGATTGTACTCAACCCCCATGTTCCCAATAACTCTGGGATGTGCCCACTCACACCCACCCTCTTACATGCATTCATTGATTGGCTTTGGAAACACTCAATCAGAAGGATGTGACCACTAACACCCACCCTCTTACATGTATTCAATGATTGGATTTGGGAACACTCAATCAGAAATCATAAGGTTCATATACAATTGACAAGTTTAGGAAAATGGGTTAAATTGATATACATGGGTGATCCCCCCTTTGACCCCTCTTGGCCATTATCCTAGACACTTCCCCCTCTTGTGGATTAATTCAACCCCCATCTCTTTTCCATGTCCCCTTAGCAGCCAACATCACATTTTTATTATTAAAACATTGAAATACAATTCACATATTACATCGCTTGATTGTAGCCACATGTTGTATCCACATAAGAATTAATTAAACTGGGGATTATAATGGGGATGTTACATATCCCCTCCCTTACAACTGTGCTATGTTCTCGATGCACTATATATATATATATATATATATATGCAAATTTACATCACAATACTTAGAAATATAATTCTGCAATTTAAAAACTCCAACCATCATTCTATTGTTCCTCTCAACTCGCTGACCCAAGGAATGCACCATTCATTTATCAGGGTTGACCCAAGGGATGTACCATCCATTTATCAGGGCTAACCCAAGGAATGGGCCATTCGTTTATCATGGTCCCCAACGCAGTTGGATAGGACTCTGAGAAGTTGTTCCAGAATTCTAGATGCTCAAAATGGGGTCTTGCATTCTGCCTTCTTCAAAATTGTCAAAAAATTGTGGGCACTCTTCCCACATGTTTTCTTCATGTTCCCATGTAACATATTCAACATCGTAGTATGTCAATTGAACCTTTACCATCCCTATGGATTTATTCATGAGCACTTTGAATTTTCGGTTCAGGATGTGTACTGATTCCAAATATAATTGCAAAAGTTGATGAAAAATTATTTTGATGTTCCATTTGATTTGTATGCCTCCAATAACACTGTGACTTGTGTCCCTAAATGGATTTAGCTAGCAACTTGCAATAAAAACCTATATAGATCTCAAATCCACGAGCTATTAGTTACACTAGATTTGTCATGATGGAATAACACTAAAGGTGACCTTCTTACTTATAATGACCTTCTTTTATATATATATATATATATATATATAATGAAGAAGTATAATATGAATATTTATAAGTGTGTTTTATAATTTTAAGAGTTAATTTAGTTGAATAAATTATATATTCAAGATATATTATTATATTATTGATGGTGAAATTATAAGTTATAAGTTGAAATTTAATTCAATTCTTTAAAATTACTAATCACTATTATAATTACTAATTAAATAATTATCCATCTAAATATTTAAAATAAAAAAATTCTAACAAAAAATTTATTAAAAAAACTTTAAATATATTTATTATAAAACAATATAAAAATATATGAAAAAAATAATATATATATATATATATATATATATATATATATATATAATGTGAGGATAAT
>JZKD02S1674609.1:141385-153106 GCA_000966675.3 Picea glauca | reverse complement strand
CAGCCAGTGAACCCACGGATGCAATTGGTAACCATCTCTCTCTTGCTCTGTCAGAGGCATGCACATCTAAAAATACAACGAGAACAAGCCCAACAATACATACTCCTACACCAATGAATTGTCCAAGTTTGTATTTTGTCTTCGACACCGCCTCTCCGTCTCTTTATTCACTCCAGGCATGATAGAATGCCAATTGTTTCTATGCACAGTCAATAGTGAAGAGATTTTTCAAAAGGCAGCAAATTCACTTCAACTTCTCACACAACATTGGATGGTTTCTCTCCTAACCGTGTCGAAGGTATCATGATATCGTGCTCAGAGAAGACCTTTCCTGGTATATCCAGCCTAACCGCTTACAGGAAGATAATGGAGTACTCATTTCGTCATAGGTTGCATGCTTATATCCTCTCTTATACTTTGCTCTTGCTAGACCTGCATGAGAGTAAACATGGCCTTCCTTTACAGCTGTATCAAATAACCTTTCAGCCTCATCATACTCTTTTCTTGCAAGCATCACACAACCTAGTTGATGGAGAGCCAATGCTTTTTGACTGCTAGTTGTTGTACACTCTCTTAAGCTTTCTAGGAAAAAGGTTGATTTATCTTGTCTTCAAATGGTTTCTCCTGTGGGTACTCACTTTGGCACCATGTATAGAAATTAGAGTTGTCACTCGCAGGGTACCATTGTTGACTATAAGATGACAAAGGATTATGATACCAATGGCCACTGTAGTCAGAAGTATTTTCATGAGAAGATGAAACAGAATGTTCAGGTATATAAGGAACGAAACAACTAGAAGAATCATAGTAATATTCATTTGGACCCATTGAACCATACTGCTCAGAGCTAATTTCTGGATATGTATATGGCAAGGCAGAGGCACGGAGCTCTGAATTAATTGAGGATTGCATGAGGAATGGCATACAAGAAGACCCTCTAACCTACCTTAAAAAAAATTTACAAATGAATTTTTTGGACCTGTTCTTATCTCCTAACATTAGCAAAATAACAGTGCTATTTTGGGAGATAACAGTTTCAATTACAGGCAAGATGTCTGGATACTCTTGTTTAATGAGTTCAATGAGTAATTTCTTCTTCTCTGGATTTTTAATTCTGAAATAGTTGAAGGAAATGAAACTATATCAGACTCAACAACAGGTTTAATTTCACTTCCAGGTTTCAAATCTTCATTTGATTGAGTTTTGATGATTTTAGAGGATTTTGCTTGAGAATTTTCTGAGGAAATTTTTCCCTTTGAGAGTGAATACTGACCGGAAAGAACTTTAGGTTTTCTTAGTAACTTTTCTGGATCTGGAACTGCTGCAACAGGCTCTGGATCTAGATTTTTCCTTGTTACCGGTCTCTTATTAGATGATGAAGAATTTATAGGAGTTTTAGGTCCTTTACCTTCTCTTTTCGGAGCCAAAATTACCACAGAGGAGTCGCCAGGTGAATAACCACAGTCTTAAATAATGTCCAAATCTTATTCACCACCAAGATTTGAATGAAACTTGTCGTTTCCCCAGGGAAGATCTCTTCGTTTCTTCGTCCCCGGCAACAACGCCAAAAATGTTAGTCCCTAAAGTTGCACTCGACTGCTAAGGGCAAGCTAGGGCATCATTGATTTATTGCAAAAGCGTTTTGAGGGTTTTATGATTGGGTTTTTTGAGTAAGGTGGTTTGAAACTGGTTTCAAGGTAACAACACAATATGAAAAACAAGATTAAAACAGAGTATATCCCATTGACTGAATAATAGGTAAACAAAAGGATGGATTAAACCAATTAAGAAAAAGGAAGGTGAAGCCTTCAATTTGTCAACTTCACCAGAATTCTTGCCTCAAAATATCATAAAGAAACAAGATGTTCAGCTTGATATTCAACTTGAAAAATAATATTTACAGTAAAATTTACACTGTATAAATAATCGGTCAAGAATAAAAAAGCATTGCAATTTCGAATAATGAATTCAAGCATCAATAAAGAAATAACATAATAGAAAAAGAGGGTCTAACCATCCATATGTCTTTGTTATTAAGTGTCAAATTGAACATAAATGTCTTTACAATGTGCTTCACAAAAAGGTCCCTTGGGTCTCCAATTTTTCGACCTGAACATGGTCTTTCTTCTGTTTATTTAAACCATCTATCAAACTTTCAGATCCTATCATCTAGTATAGCCTTTAATGACTAGATTTGAATAGTATCTAACTACTAAGGTAGTTCACTCAAAAAGAGCTTCTACAACCCCAAAATAGATCACAGCTCAATAGCTTGATATAGCAAATATTGCCAGCATTACATTTTACTCTACAAAATAGGAATTTTATTTGATTATGTAAAACAGATCGAGGTCTTAGCATTTCACTGACCAAAAACGAGTAGGCTTTGCCATATTTCCTAAAAAACATTTAAACATGATTGTAACAAATTTCCATGTTACCTTTAAGATATAATCACAGCAATGGATTTGGCATTTTTATGTTTGAGCTTAGTGGTAAGCATGACATTGTGCTAATAGAGTCTGAAATTAATCTCCCTGAGTTCTTTGAGCAATGCCCTTTGCTCTTTCTTCTTCTTTTTAAAGCCTTGAATCCTTTCTTGCTGGCGAGCATTCCATTGTTCTATCTGCGCCTTCTCCTTCTTGTCTTATTGTTTTCTGAAACTCCTTGATCCTTTCTTTATCAATTCTAATTTTAACTCTGAATCTTGAGCATTCTTCAAAAGGTGTAGGTTCATTCAGGTTTAAGGCAACGTTGGGTTCCTTGGCTTTAACTTAGTACTTTGAGACTAATTACGAGCTATGTTCTTCCTCAGAACTTGTTGAATCTATAGCTTCAGGCACATCTGGTATGCGATCTGAGTCTTCAAAGTAATCTTGTTTATCTTCAGGGGTTTCAGTGATACCTTTAGCCATCTCCTTAGCTTTTGCCAATCTGCTTGAAGCTCTCGTTATAGGACCTATAGGTGGTGTAAGTATTCTTTTTCCTTTGCTGACAGAGTTCTTGGGGAATGGAATCCTTTTTTCCCTTTTCCCGGTGCTTGCTTCAACATCCTCGGAATCATCTTCTATGATTATGAAGTTTTCTTCTTTGATTGACGGATTGAACATTGCCTTTGACTTCAGTCTATACTTGTTGGTGACACTAGTAGAATTTCTTCTAGGTTTCTGTGATACAGACACACCTTTAACCTTTTTCCCTTTGGTTGCAACACCCCTTTTGCTGGTTGATGGCGTTTCAAGCTTGATTGTAGTTTGAGCATCAAGCTCATTATCTGAATCTTTTTCCCCTTTAACATCTTCCTCAGAAAACGTTTCAATTTCAGGCTCCCACCTAGGTCTTTTACTTCTGCTCCTCCTGGTCACCTTGATATCAGAAAACTCTTCTTTCACAGGGGTTTCATCAAAAATATCTCAGCTCTGTGTAATGGTCTTCCTTCCTCTGCCATTCTTCTACTTATTGGACTGAGTGATAGGGTTTAAAGATTGCATGAGCCAGCTCCAGGGCTTCTGTAATTCGCTCAAAGTAGACATGACTAGGGTTTTGATCAGGACTTGATGGAACAGACTTCTCTTAGCATTGGTAGAGAGTGACTGCACTCTTTTTGACATTTTTGTCAAGCTTTTGAGCAGAAAATAAGGGAGATTTAACAGGTAATCACCATTTAAATGCATTAGTATCCTGATATGGTAGATATAGACCAGTGAAAACCTTCCTTCGTAGGTGATATACCTGTGAATCATGACCAAAGTTGTGTGCCATTTGGGTCGAATCTAGCTACGAGGTATTCCCCTTCTCCAATCCGGATTTTGCTTATCTGGAAGGAGGAATTGGTTTACAAATTCTTTGACCACATGTTCTTTCTTCCACCATCTTTCTCCTCCAACCACGAGCCTGCAAGCCTTTGCGATAGTCTGTTTTGTCGCTAGCATCAGTATCTTACCGATTTCGACCTCGTGACCATCAAAATTCAGAGCGAACTCCATGGAGACCTGCTCATCATAACCCTGAAAAGTGGTGAGGAATTCATACCACCCAGTGTCTCTGAACTTTTGAGCCATCTGAGGATAGGCTTCAATAAGTTCGGCACCCTCTGGTTCTATTCTGACAACCTGTCCACTCCTCTTTGGCGCCATCAAAACACAATTTTGCAACTAGCGCCCTTGAGTTCCAAATTTGCCACCTGCAATTGTTAGTGTATACCATTCCTTTGAGTGGATACCTGCATTCCTCACTGCAAGCCTGAATCCAGCAAACTCGAACAGGTAAGATATAATGATCATCAAGAAAAAGGGTGATTTGAAATGAGTCTTGCGCGAGTACACAACAATTGGATTCTNACTAGCATCAACATCTTACCGATTTCGACCTCATGACCATCGAAATTCAGAGCGAACTCCATGGAGACCTGCTCATCATAACCCTGAAAAGTGGTGAGGAATTCATACCACCCAGCGTCTCTGAACCTTTGAGCCATCTGAGGATAGGCTTCAAGAAGCTCGGCACCCTCTGGTTCTATTCTGACAACCTGTCCGCTCCTCTTTGGCGCCATCAAAACATAATTCTACAACTCGCACCCTCTGGTTCCAAATTTTCCACCTGCAATTGTTAGCGTATACCATTCCTTCGAGTGGATACCTTCATTCCTCACTGCAAGCCTGAATTCAACAAACTCGAACAGGTAAGATATAACGATCATCAAGAAAAAGGGTGATTTGAAATGAATCTTGCACGAGTACACAACAATCGGATTTTGAAACGGTTGAATTTTCAAATAATTTCCAAGCTTTTGTGGGTGCATGCGAACTCTCAACCCACGATTTGTGTCATCATAACAAAATCGGGATGGCAGGCGCGTATCATGGCATGATTGTTTGGCGCTACGGGAATAGGCCTATTCCCGTAGCGTTATTAATGACTTTAGCAAAAATTTGAAAATTTGAAATTCAAAGAGGCATATAAGGAGACACCTCAATTTTAAACTATGTGCTTTCAAAATCAAACTTAAATAAACTATCCCAAAATTGTAATGTAAACCAAAAGATACCAAAACAAAAATTGAAAACAACTAGAAATAAAAATTGAAGTGCGGGTAAGGAAAACTTAGGATAAGGGTTTCTCACTAAACCAAGACAAAATTAGAGACTAACATTGGCTCCTTCTGGGTATGGAGTTTTGATAATAAACTCCAAGAACTGCACAACATTGCCTTTCCTTTATCTCTGATTCACTGATTCCCTTGCAACTGTCAGTCTTTTATTCTCAGCATAACTGTAAAAAAAAGTCCATTGGATATATGGAGTCTTTATTCAAACTTGATGAGCCCTTAGAGAAAATAGTGCTTCAAGAACCTCCCATTCACTGGGCCCCCAAAAATTTCAGTGTTGTCTAAATTATGTAGGCAAAAAGTGTTATTGTTCATTACCTTGGCTATCCTGAAAGGACCATACCATAGATTATCGAACTTTCCATGTTTTGATTTATCCTCTCTCCTGGCGTCCCATCTTAACACCAAATCCCCTTCATTAAAAATATCTTTCTTAGTTCCCTTATCGAATAAACTATCCCAAAACTGTAATGCAAACCAAAAGATACCAAAACAAAAATTGAAAACAGCTAGAAATAAAAATTGAAGTGTGGGTAAGGAAAACTTAGGATAAGGGTTTCTCACTAAACCAAGACAAAATTAAAGACTAACAGGAAGTTCAGAGTATAAATAGATAGTTTTGATATTTTGTTATGGTCGTCCACTGGTTGAGCAGAGCTCCCTATTTTGTAATGTTTTGATGCCAGAACTATTCTCTGGTTATGTATCGGATTTGAGACTTTAATATTAATAGAAGTCAACCTCTTTTCATTTCTTTGTAAAACCTGTGCTAAAAAAATAGAGCATGGAGGATCCAATCAAGGGTTGTTATGTTGTTGTAATGTAGGTTTGATTGCAACGGTATCGTGACCAGTTTTAGTCAGCTTCATTGTGATCTTTTCCCCTCTTACACTGAATGGCTCGGGCATGGAGGATCCAGTCGAGTTGTTGTAGCTGCATGTTGATGTAGGTTTGATCATTATGTTGATGTGACTGTGTTGTTTGGACATATTTTGGTGTCTGAAGCTTGAGCTTAAGAGTGATCTTGAGTCTGATTTTTTCTTCTCTAAGTTGTTTGAAAGCTTGATGCTCATAACAGTCTTGTTCACCTTTCTCACTAAGTCTTCCCTCTTCTCACACTTAAACTCAATCCACTGAGTGAAGCTAGTTGTGGCCCTCACTTCCCTGTACATTTCTTGTCCAGTTTTGTGTTGAACATCATTCATATATTGAGTTTTTTCCATTGACTTCCACTCATATAAACCAAACATCCACCAAAAAATCCGATGGGTATTGGGCTCATCCTTCCACAATCTGAGGGTGACTATCGGTGCTAACATTCTTGGCATCATTGTCGGGGAACGAATTGAATACTTTTCCCTGGGTAGAACGACAATGGGCTTCTGATTCTGAAGGTGCATCAGATATCAGAACCATTGAAGATTGCATTTGCACCTGACGACTCCACTGTCTAGACTACGTTGTTTCAATGTGACTGCCTTTGGCTACACCTAGAGCCCCCTGGGACACAACGATCAGATCTGGTCTTTGGTGGTGAACAAAGACCAGACACACTCATTTTTCATATCATTCACCTGGTGACTCCATGATTAAAGGATCGATTGGCGACTCCGCTGGTTCGAAATGGAAAGAATCATGGCTCGAAGGTTTTTTCCTTTTAATTTTTTTGTTGTTCCCAGTTTTCCTAATGTTGTCCCTACTCCAAATGAATGGGGCGATTATTTGCCCATATTTAGAGAGCGTAAAGAGGAGAACCCTGCTCAGCATCTCCCTGAGTTTCATGAACTCATGCATCAATGGGAGATACATCATGAAGATTTATTAATGAAGATGTTCATGTTCTTATAAGCTGGAGATGATCATCAGTGGTATCACTCCTTACCCCCTGCCAGTATCTCCTCCCTGGGATAATTTCATGCAGCTTTCAATAGACATTGTCAAAAGTTTTATTCCTCTGAGTTAATTCGTCATAGTTGTTGTGAGGAATATAGAGATGGTGTTCAGGACATAATTCGTTCTTGCGAAAGTTGTGAGAATGAAGGATATACCTCAGAGGAGTTGATGGAGCTGGTAAAATCTTTTTCTGCAAGAATAGAGGGTTTGGAGGCAGATTTCACTTGCTTCTCTTTTGAAGAAAATCCAGAGGATATTTCGGTCCTTGAAATAGATGTTCTTGGCAGCCTTGCTTATGATGAAGAAGTGATGTCAGATACTAACCAAGAAAAAATAGCTTTTGACGGATATCCCAACGAAGTTGACGAAGAGCAGAGCTTTTCCACGGTTCCTGTTTATAGTGATTGTGAAACTGATCCTGGGGAGAGCCATGAAGGAGAAAATGATGAGACACATCTCTCGACTATCTTGGCTCGGAGTTTTGCCCCTTTCAATTTCTCAGCCATATCTGGTTATCCACATCCAGTGCCAGATAGAAATGAATGGGATGATTATCTTCTGAGATTCAGAGGAAGCGATCGTGACGATCCCGGTAAGCACTTATTCAATTTTCATAGATGCATGCTTGAGCATGAATTTGTTCACGAGGATGTCTTGATCAAGATGTTCAAATTTTATTTGGAGGGAGATGCCCGTGAATGGTGTAAATCTCTCCCTGTTGCTAGTATCCATTCTTTGAAGGATTTTCATGATGATTTCAATGCATATTACGAGAAGAGTTACCTGTCTCATCTTATTTTTGGTGACTATTGTAAGAAGTTTGCATTCTACATCCAGCAGATGATAGAGTCTTTTTCGTGTGATGAGTCTGGTGAAGATCTGATTAAAAGAGAAAGTAAGGACAAAAGAGAGTATTTTGTAGTTGTGGATGAAATATTTTCTCTTTCTATTTACCAAGAATAAGGCCTTCCATATATGATTGATGATAGCGTTGATGATTGCATAGCCATAGATGCATTATATTTTTCCCCTGGTACACCTGTTGTCTCATATTTAAAAGAAGAGATGGTTGTAGAGGAGGATTCTTCTCTTTTCCTTCAAGGTATCCCCATGATGTATTTTCACCTGGGATTGAAGAGAAGAATCTAGAGGTTTCTCATTTTCCTGTGCAAAATAAAAGAGTTGTGCGCTCACCTATCTTTGATGAGTATTTGTATGAAGAAGAGAATATCCCTACGTCACATTTTGTTGACTTGGGAAGCAGCCAACCTGTGTATGACGACTATGAATCAGATTCTGATATGGAAATCATCCATCCTGGGTCCGCAGATGGCATTCAACAACATGTTAAAGAGAAGCATCCAGTCACTGATATACACAAAGAGATCCCTTGCCCTCATCTAGCATATGTTATCGAAGAAGACAAAGAAAAAGTGAATCAACAGCTTGCATCAGCCTTTCACTCACCTTTTCTTTCCACAGACATTTAGCCAGAGGTGAGAAGCCATAAGACAGAGCATGTTTTATGTTACCAACCCAGTAGGCTATGTCACCTATTTTATGATCCTGTAGGGCAGTACATGGAGTGGCATTTTTTCCAGGTATTGAATCCTCCAAACTTTATATTTCCTTCAACACTAGGAGGAGGACTGAAAAATGTAATCAATTTGTTGTCACAGTGTCATTATCTTTTATCGATCAGTGACAGAGTAAATAATTTTTCAGTTAGGAGGTTACTTTACGGGCTCTGGTGGAAGTCCACTTTCACCTAGCACTTTGTAAAAATCAGTTAGTCTAGGAGTGTACATAAATAAGCTCCTTATGGAGCCCATGTGTTTGTTTTCATTTTTAGTAGAATAGTGTATATATCTCCCCATTTTCTTCAGCAAAATTTTTGAGCTAGACTCCATAACCCAACATATAAGGCACTGGAATTACTTATTCTTGGCAGCTCGCAGGGAGCATGCCATCCCCTATGGAGCCAAATGTTATCACATAAGGTTGTCAAGGTCCATAGGTGTGTCGATATACCCGAGTCTATAAATTTAGTTCCTTGTCTCTCTCTTTTTCGTAGGCCAGGTCTTGAAATTTGTCCCTTTCGACTGTTAAAATCGGTGTTTGTTTGCACCTTTTTCGTTCGAGCGCCCTGTTTCCCCTTGATGTCTTACCCAAAGGAATTCTCGGCCCTAAACCTCTACATTTTTCTCTAAGGATGAACACCTGTCTCCTTTGTTTCTATTGTTGTTCTCTCTGTTCTCCCCAACCCACAACAAATTGTCCAAATCCTTGATCGTGCAGGCAGCAGCCAAGAACACAAAGCACAACTTTCTTAACAATCTGTTTCGGGATTGAGGCATAAGCAGAAGGCATTTTTAATCTTTCAGTGGCGGAAATTCCAAGAATAGTCTAGATCAACAGCTCATGGGCGTTTGGGAGTGCAAACTTGTGCGAAGTATAGTGCGGTTGCAAAAGGCCCCGAAGTGAATATGAACCGTTGATCTCAAAGGGGATAGGTGGCAGTAGATCCAAGCCTTTGGGGAAATGATCTTCAGAAGATTTGAAATAAGAAGTGCTTAGAAATCCTGAAGGGTCGAAGCCCGAAGACCCGAAGTGCTTGAAGTCCTGAAGTGCTGAAGCATCGAATTCCCGAAGCCAGAAGTGTCGAAGGCTCGAAGTGAATTTGGACCATCCATCGGCGGGGATGTATGTCAATAGATTGACAGCTCCGGGTAAAAGCAGTTGAAGGTAAGCGAGATTTGATTTTTGATTTTCCCAGAGCCTGGAGACCCAAAGTGGATCTAGGCTGTCCAAATCTAGGAGCCACGTGTCATCGGATCCCTAGCTCTGGAGGATTTGCTTGGGGCAAATAAAATTTGAAGTTTGAAAAGTCCAAAGCCCGAATCGTGAAGAAAATCTCGGTCGTCGATTCGAAAAGGGAAGATCTGATACATTGATCTAAAGAGGGAAGATTTGAGCCACTAATCATAAATCCTCACCCAGATCACAAGATTGACGGCCACAGTCCATTGTGGAGACGGGACGTGCTCAGGCGATAATTTTCTTGAGTTGTCCTGCAATTGAAACCATGGTTTGGAAAAAGTAATACGTGGCAAAAGGTGGTGGATTGCGGGCTCAAAAGCGGTGTGAACCCAAACCACCTTTGAGCGGCCCCGCAATCATGTGTTTATATAGTGTCCTATCCAAGAGCGGTGTGTGGCTTCCCCCTGGGCATTAAGCCGCATTTCAATCCCGAGAAAAGGCAGTTAATGAAAATGGAGCTAGTGGTTGAAACCTCAACTCACTTGGTAATTAGAAAGTATGGAGGAGTCGATCATGGAAAACAGAGTTGTCAGCCTGAGGTACCCCTGTGGACGGAGTTTCCTGCAAACCCATGCCGAGATGAATTTGCGTCTGACAGGAGGATACATGGCTGATCAGACGCAAATCTTTGACTGAGAAGGCCAAATCACACTCCTGAGGGTCGTGGGCAGTTCAGAGTATAGATAGATATTTTTAATATTTTGTTATGGTCGTCAATTGGTTGAGCAGAGCTCCCTATTTTGTAATGTTTTGATGCCATAATTGTTCTCTGGTTATGTATCGGATTTGAGACTTCCAGATTAATAGAATTCAACATCCTTTCATCTCTTTGTAAAAACTGTGTTAAAACACTCGGGCATGGAGGATCCAATCGAGGGTTGTTATGTTGTTGTAATGTAGGTTTGATTGCAGCGGTATCGTGACTAGTTTTAGTCAACTTCCTTGTGATATTTTCCCCTCTTACACTGAATGGCTCGGGCATGGAGGATAAATTTAAATAAATTCAAAGTGAATACAAAATAAATTATTTAAATAATAAATTTAATGGATAAATTAGAAGTGGGTTAACCCTAAAATAAGGACCTAAAAGATGTTTTTAAGGAAGCTACTTGGAGAGTATAAATAAGAGGCAAGGCTCTCTAATTTTAGACACACTTGAGCATATTGAATACCTATAGGTGTCTGAGGTAACCAAATGATATCTAAGCCGAATTTCTAAGGGAAGGTGAAGAAAAGAAGGTCGGAATTCAAGGAAAGATAAATTCTTTTGATGATGCTTTCTAAGGTATGTTATTTATAGGTCATCTCACAATTTTTGCAATAACGTTTTTTATAGAATGAGTCATATAGTGAAATTACTATTCCATTGAGGAATCATATCCAAGTATCTATGGTAAAAAAATCAGCTTCTGTGTCGTTGTACTTTTGGAGTTACACTACGTGGAAAATAGGGTTTGTGGCTAGTCCTGAAACTAGTCAAAAATAGGTGTTTCGGGTAAAAACGTCATAACTTCTTCGTAACGGATCCAAATTCAGTAAGACCAAATGAGTTGGTTATAGTAAAGTCTGTCATATTCTTTGTAATAGTTTCATATCTATTCAACAAATATTCTGTGTGGGGAACGCTCTACAAGGTCGCTCTCTAGAATAAGCCAGAATTCAGCAAGGTATGCCATTTTTGCTATAAATACTTTTCTGAGAGGTTGAAAGTAGTGACACATGGATGAATTGCATAAAAAAAAATGAAGAACATTGTGTATCAATTTCATATATTTATTCATTACATGTACAAAGTTATGATTATTTCAAGTTAGGGTTGTTGACTAATCCAAAACTAGTCACATGAGACTAAAGAAAAGTTTGATGTAAATGCTAGTCTCTTGTTGTTTAAAGTTAAGGAA
>JZKD02S1674609.1:113756-134418 GCA_000966675.3 Picea glauca | reverse complement strand
TGTTCCACATTAATACTTAATCTACTCTATTCTAGCTTTCCTTTCAGTTTAGATTAAGCTAGATTTCTTAAAGGATTCTTGATTTTGCAATTTTTTAAGCTATAACATTCAAATAGCATTAATATGCATGAAGTGCAAGAAATGCAACTTTGTTAACCTTCCTCTTATTTTTTGCATTTAAAAAGTTTGACACTAATTGGTGTTATTGTGAAATATTTTTGGTTGTAAGTGCATGAGAGGTTTTTTGACATTTTTGTAAAAGCTTCATCCATCATCATCAAGTAACACAAGAAGATACAACTAAATATTGAAAATGAAGAGAGAGAAGCTCTATATATATATATATATATATATATATATATATATATATATATATATAAGGTGTTGATGTTTGGATTTTAGGTGCATGCTTAATCATATGGTTGCAAAGTTAATGTAGGTCTAGTCTCTATTAATAATTTGGAACCCTATTCATAGCTATTGATGAGTTGCACCTTTTGAAAGCCCAGAGATAAAACTAAGAAATCAAAGAAGTCGTATTTTTCCAAAGAAGTCTTGCAAGTAAGAAGAGGCAACTTTAATTACTTTTATAGTTGTAGAAAGCTTTAGTATGTGCCTGCTAACAATAATGCCAAATAAATTGATGTCCTTGATAAATATTTGTTTCGATAATTACTAATTTACATAAAATTTTACATGATGTCTTTGTTATAGTAAATTTAAGTTGCTTATTGGCTTGATTAGGGAAAATCTTTACAAACTAAATAGTTCTATGAAAATGTGAAGGTCGGATTTTCATAATTAGAAAAGTAATGCATAGCGTGGTCAAAAACCACTTATATTTGAACATTAAAGTATCTAGGACTCAATTTAAACACAACCATCCTCCCATTACAAAGGGACATTGACATTTTATTAGGGTTAGTAGGGTTCATCGTCACCATTTAGGAATTTTTATACTTACAAAGTTAAAGAGTTTTTCCACCTTACTCCCAAACTTCTCCTAGCAATGTCTCTCAGCTTTCAAACTTCCTGTAACTGAACAGTGAAATGTATTGTAAAAAGTAACAAGGGAACCATGAATAATGCTTATTTGTTAGTAAAACATGATTATGTCTTAAGAAAACTTATATTTCTCGAGTTATATGCACCCCATGTACACAAAAACAATAAAAATGATTCAGACAAAACATGACTTGACTAAGTTATCAATATGTTACAATCTCCAACAACACAAAGGCCTCATAAAGTGGTATAGTGAATATTAAAATAAGAAGAAATAGGTTATATGCCCCCATGTTTGTAAGACAAAGCAATAAATCCAACCATATGTAATTAAGTAGGGGTCACAACTCCAAATGTCACAGTTCTAGAGATCATAGTTCTAGAGGTCATAGTTCCAGAGGTCACAGTTCCAGAGTTCAAAGTTCCAAAGGGTGTAGTTCCATAGGTTATAGTTCCCGGGGTTACAATTCAATAGGTCATAGTTCTAGAGGGCATAGTTCCAGAGGTCATAGTTCCACATGTCATAGTTCCAGAGTTCAAAATGCCAAAGGGTGTAGTTCCAGAGGTTATAGTTCCACGGGTCATAGTTCCTGGGGTCACAGTTCAAGAGGGCATAGTTCCAGAGGTAATGGTTCCACAGGTCATAGTTCTTGGGGTCATAGTTCCAGAGGTCATAGTTCTAGAGGGTGTAGTTCTATAGGTCATAGTTCCAGTGTTCAAATTTATAAAGGGATTAGTTCCACAGGTCATAGTTCCTGGGGTCACAGTTTCGAAGGTCATAGTTCCAAAGGTCATAGTTCTTGGGGTCACAATTCCAGATGTCATAGTTCCAGACTTCATAGTTCCTAGGATCATAGTTCCAAAGGTCATGGTTCTAGAGGGCATAGTTCCAGAGGTCATAGTTCCAAGGGTAATAGTTCTAGACTTCAAAGTTCCAAAGGGCATAGTTCCATAGGTCATGTTTCCATGGGTCATAGTTCTAGAGGTCATAGTTCCATAGTTCATAGTTCCTAGGGTCATAATTCTAGAGGTCATAGTTCCATGGGTGTAGTTTTAGAGGTCAAAATTTTGTGGGTCATACTTCAAGGGGTCATAGTTCCAAATGGAGAAGTTCTATGGGTAATAGTTCATGGGGTAGTCGTGACCCCAGGAACTATGACCCGTGGAACTATTATCTCTCAAACTACGCGCCTCTGGAACTGTGGCCCCAAGAACCATGACCCGTGGAAGTATGACCTCTAGAAATACACCCTTTGGAACTTTGAACTTTGGAACTATGACATGTGGAATGAATTTTGGAACTATGACCTCTAGGACTGCGACCCCATAACTATGACCTGTGGAACTATGACCTCTAGAACTGTGACCCCAAAAACTATGACCTATGGAACTATGACCTTTGGAACTACACCCTTTGGAACTATGACCTTTGGAACTACACCCTTTGGAAATTTGAACTCTGGAACTATGGCCTATGGAATTGTGACCCTAGAAACTATGACCTATGGAACTATGACCCTAGGAACTATGAAGTGTGGAACTATGACCTTTAGAACTATATTGTTTGGAACTTTGAACTCTCTAACTATGACCTATGGAATGATCTCTGAAACTATGAATCCATGAACTATGACCTTTGTAATTGTAAACCCATGAACTATGACCCATGGAACTATGACCTCTGGAATTGTAACCCCATGAACTATGAAGCATTGAACTATGACCTCTGGAACCAAGCCCTTTGGAACTTTGAACTCTAGAACTATGACCTGTGGAACTATGACCTCTAGAAATACTCCCTCTAGAACTTTGACCTTTGGAACTATGACCCCTTGAACTATGAAGTGTGGGACAATGACCTCTAGAACTGTGACCACAGGAACTATGACCCGTGGAACTATTACCTATAGAACTATTCCCTCTAGAATTGTGACCCTAATAACTATGAATAATGAAACTATGACCTTTGGAACTATGCCCTTTGGAACTTTGACCTATAGACCTATGACCCATGGAACTATTACCTCTTGAACTACGCCCTCTGGAAATGTGACCCTAGGAACTATGACTATGGATCTACGACCTATGGAACTATGCCCTTTGGAACCTTGAACTTTAGAACTATGACCCCAGGAACTATGACCCCAGGAACTATGACCTTTGGAACTATGACCTCTTGAATTGTGACCCTAGGAACTATGAAGTTTGGAACCATGACCTTTGGAACTGTGACCCTAGGAACTATTACCTCTAGAACTACACCCTCTGGAACTGTGACCCCAAGAACTATGACCTATGGAACAACCTCTGGAGCTATGACCTATGGAAATGTGACCCCAAAAACTATGACCTGTAGAACTATGACCTCTAGAAATGTGACCCCAGGAACTATGACCTATGGAACTATGACCTCTAGAAATTCACCCTTTGGAACTTTGAACTCTGGAACTATGCCCTCTAGAACTATGAACCCTAGAACTATGACCCCAGTAACTATGAAGTGCAAAATTATGACCTTTGGAAATGTGACCCCTGGAAATGTGACTCATGGAACTATTACCTCTAAAAATACACCCTCTGGAACTATGACCTTTGGAAATACACCCTTTAGAACTTTGAACTATGTAACTATGACCTGTGAAATGACCTCTAGAAATGTGACCCCATGAACTATAACTTGTGAAGCTATGACCTCTGGAAATACGCCCTTTAAAACTTTGAACTCTGGAACTATGACCTATGGAACTCTGACCCTTGGAACTATGACCTCTAGAACTTTGACCTCTGGAACTATGACCTGTGGAATGACCTATGGAACTGTGACCCTAGGAACTATGAAGTGTGGAACTGTGAACCCTAGAACTGTGACCCCGGGAACTATGACCCGTGGAACTACACATAGGTGTATTAAAAAAGGCTACCACTTGCTTGTCTTTCAATCATATTTTGAGCTTCATATATTGCATCTATTTGTAAGTCTACATATTTTACTTGCAGTACTTGCTTAATTACATATGGCTAGATTACCTGCTTTCTCTTACACCCTTTGGCTGTTACGGTATGTTGCAAACTTGAGAGAGTCGAGAGTGCCCATATATGGTGCACGAGCATAAATTTGTGGTGTGCCGAGGGAATCTGAGGAGGAAACGTCACACGATTATGCCTTGACAAAAAGAGAATATGTCACGCAGCTTTGTGAGATGCCAATATGAAGAGAATGTGACACTTGGCATAGTGGAAGTATGTTGAAAAAGAGAGATAATGATGCACAGAGTGTCATCGTGCTGAGTAGAGAAAGAAATTTTACGCAAGGTAGTAGTGTGCAGATTGGACCGAGAGATGAGGCACATAGTAGTAGTGCGTGGATCGGCCCGGGGGCAGGCACACATGGTTTTGGTGCACGATCGGGTCCGAAAGAAAGGACACAGATCATTGGTGTGATAGAAGAGATGGAATATGGAGGCTCCCCCAGTGGTGGGGGAACTAAGTTGGTATTTTTGTATGGTCTTGCATGACTGCAAATTGATAGTTCCTTAGGTCACCTCACAAGAAGTTTCAGAAGAAGATGGTCCTATCTCCCCTTTGTACCTCCCCCTTCAGGAATTTTTAATCAAGAAGAGAACATAGCAGATAGTAGAGAGGTTGGAGTTGAAGAAAGAGAAGAAGACGGAAAAAAATGAAGAAGTAAGTGAAGAGGAAGGTGAAGTCAACAACACTTTACCCGAGTGATAGCGGTGTGGAAACATCCTGCCAATAATAGTTGGAGAAGAGGAACTACTTCTAGTTCCAAGATGGTGAATCAAGACAGTAAATTGAGGTTGCATGTATTCCATGGTATGGGAAAAGACTATGCAAAGAAACATTGGTTCACCTATGAAGAAATATGGTCTATGAAGAGAGTTACAGAGGACGCGACGAAGATTGTGTAGATGGAGACTACATTCAAGAATAGGGTCCTCACGTGGTACATGAAATACAAGGCCACTGCACAAGCAAGACAGGCGAGGTCTTTGGCCGAGATCAAGCAAGCTCTGCTGTGGGATTTTCAAAAGCCGAAGTCTGAGTTCCAATGTATAATGGAGATCAAAGACATCAAATAGAAGGAAGGAGAAATTGTCTGGGATTATGACGAGGGGTTCAATATTTTGTTATATAGGCTGAAGTTCCAGATCCAGGATGTGTAGCACCGAGAATGGTTTATTGTAGGGTTTCTCCCCCATATCCAAGTCTCACAGTTGAGGCCATGGATATGGTGGAGGAGGTGATAGACCCCCCACATGTTTCAATTGCAGTGATATTGGTCATGTCTCACACTTTTGTACTAAGCCACACGTGCTCTACACCTATTGTTACAGTCATGAACACGCTACCGAATACTATCATGACTTGTTGAAGAAGTGGAAAGATAAGAAGACCAACTGTAACACAGTGCATGTCGAGTCGTGCAAGAACAAAAAGAAGAACGGGGAAGCAGATGTCCAAGTTGTAACCCGCAGAGGGGACAAGACATGAGGAGACTTTGAGCACGGTGAAGGCTCGGGTTAAAAACCGGATGAGATGATCAGGAAGGCACCCTCCTAAGTTTGATGTTTCTCAGCAAAAGTGGTTTTTGTGTCATGTGCAGACAGAGTGCCTTGTCGACTGCTCAATTGCTAGCAATTTTTTATCTTTTTCACCATCCAACTTTCCATCGCCGACTCTCCCTAAAAATGTACCTATTTAATGATTTTTCACCAAAAAATATATTTTCTCATGTAAATTGTTAAAGAAAGTGTTCCATAGCATTGAATTTAACTATGTCAAGCCCTAACCTACAAATTGTGCAATAAATATCTTTTATGAAGTAAATTGTTAAATAATTCTTCCATGCAATCAAATTTACTTATATCAAATCTTACAGAGAATTGTTAAATAATTATTATATGCTATCAAATTCACATATGTCAAAATCTAACATATAAATTTGGAATTGTAAAATACATTTTATCAACAAAAAAAATTAAATAGGTCCACTCTACATGTTAATACCTAAACTTTTGAATTGTCTTTGTGCATTTCTCACACTTTACTCAGGGTTACCTTTGAGCAAATTTCCTAGTTAAAATGATAGATGTCCTATACAAATAGTTAAATTGATAATTGGTCATAATTCTTCTCTTTATTCAACTCCAACCTCTCTGTTATCTTATATATTCTCTTCTTGATTAAATATGCGTGAAGGGGGAGGTACAAAGGGGGGCTAGGACCATCTTCTTCTGAAAATTCTCATGAGGTGACCCAAGGAGCTATCAGTTTGCAATCATGCAATACCATCCAAAAATACCAACTCAGTTCCCCCACCACTAGGGGATCCTCCATCTTCCATCTCTTCTCGCAAACCAACGATATGTGCCATTTCTTTCGAACCCGATCGTGCACCAAAACCATGTGTGCCTACCCTCATGCTGATCCATGCACTACCACTACGTGTCTCATCTCTCAGACTGATCTGCGCACTACCACCTTTCACAAAATCGCTTTCTCTACTTAGAATGCTTCCACTCCACGCATCATTCTCTCTATTGTTCAATGTACTGTCATTTTGTTGAGTGCCACATTCTCTTCGGATTGGCACCTCATAGAGTTGCGCGACATCTTCTCTTTTTGTCAGTGCATAACCGTGAAGTGTTTCCTCCTCAAATTCCCTCTATGCACCACAAATGTATGCTCGCACACCATACTTGGGATCTCTCGACTCTCTCAAGGTTGCGGCATACCGCAACAACCAAAGGGTATGGGATTCATCACCTAGGCCCTCACTACCACTACTGTCACTACTGGTATCTTTGACTCTAAGCCTCTTTGCAGGCCTATCCTCACTTGTGCTCCACTCTAGCACAACATCCTCTCTCTCACCATAGTGTTGTGTGAGTTTCCTCTTCATTATGGTCCTGACACCTCACTGTGCACCCTTGACTAACTCTTCTCCGCTCCTCTGCTCATCCTTCTCTCCCAACTTATCTCTTCTTATGTATCTCTTGGCTCTTTTTCTCCTCTGCTCCTTTGGGTCCATTCCAATCCTCACCTCATATTAGCAACTTCTTGGATCCTCCTCAATGGATCCATCTTGGATCCTCCTCAATGGATCCATCTCTTGGATTTATTTTTTATCCCCCCACCTTTTCCAAATTCCCCCCCTGCGTTGGGGGGTTTTACTCACCCATCGTATTAGGATCCATGCACATCAATCTCTTCTCTACAAGCAACATTTTGATCCAAAGGGGAATCTCTTTGAGCATTCACTTTCTTGGACCTTCTTCAAACTTTCTTTCATCCTTGTTGAAAGAATCACAATATTGAATGGTGAATTCAACAATGTATCCTTCCTTCACTCAACTGAACTAGAAATCAATCGCCCGAGTCCACTTGTTGTCTAGCGCCTTCAAACTATCAAGCTTGGCTTGATCCAAAACTATTGGCTCCACTAGTAATAGGATTGAATTGACAACAACTTGTATTTTTAACCATTCATGCAGCAGACATGGAAATTATTCGAAGAAGAGCTCATGCATGTCTCAGTAGAGGTATTGGTCCTTCCATTCCTTCGTGCTCACCCACAATCCTTGCATCTCTCGCACGACAAAAAACCTTAAAACAACATAAAAACATGCTGACAATTAGTAATATCTTTCGAAGGATTTTTATTTGTCTCCTCCTTATATAGTACAACAAAACTACTTCCAGCATAAAGCCTATAAAATCTACCTAGTATCAGAAAACAAAAGTAGAACATCTAAAGACAAATTAACTTCAGGCATTATCCCTGCCTGAATCTTCTTCAGTTTGACTTGGAGGTGAGTTTAAGTCAGGTATGCGTTGTTGGGCACCAAGCGATGAGGCCACGTATAAATTGTCTGAGGTTGGGCTTGGCAGTGTCTGGGGATTGGAGTGGTTCCTCAATCCCTCCAATTATGAACGGAGGACACCACATTGG
The DNA here is from genome assembly GCA_000966675.3 of Picea glauca. NCBI lineage: Eukaryota > Viridiplantae > Streptophyta > Pinopsida > Pinales > Pinaceae > Picea > Picea glauca. Next base: position 126,440 of record JZKD02S1674609.1, on the reverse strand, counting down.
TCATGAATCTGATGCTGCCCCTCTCAAGGTTTGGCCAAAAATTCCATGGTGGTGAGCAATTGGGTTGAGATGCCATGCAATTGTATGTGTAATGCATGAAAAGACTGGACTAATTCATCATGATCTTCTACTATTAACTTCCTTCGCCACCTTGTCGTTCTTGATTGTCGCTCTGCCATATCCTAGAGCTTCACTACCACCTCAATGTTGTGCAGATCATGGACGTCATCTTTCAACACCGATGTCACATCTCCCTAGTTCTGAATTCTTTGTAGAGGCATGGCCTAGGGTGGCACTTATATAAGACGCTCCCAACATGATTGTAATCTCATCCACGTCAGGGGAAGATTTGGTGCTATCAAATCCAAGGCATTTGATATGCTCTCCTAGATAAGAATCAGAATGTGAATGTGTTTAGACCTTTCCAAAATTGAATACACAAGTACAGTGTGGTTCAAGGTGACACACTCTCCCATCTACAGAGGTGCCACAACCACAAATAAATAAGACGACACAACCCAGAGAAATGATGAATTCATCCAAACAACTATCCAAGCACATGCACTATATGAAAAGGTGCTCTGAATGCTACATATCTGATTGTCAAGGGGGGAGGATCGAAACTTATCACATGTGTGGGAGAAGTAAGAGCTCATGCATGGTATATCTTCAACACCACTTGTCATGATTTCACAGGACGATGCGACAATGGAACAATTAATAAAGTGATATTAAATAGCTTTGAATTTTTTTACTTAAAAGTTTAGAAGAGCACTTATATTGGAATTCAATCATATTTTGGAGTGGAATGGATATAACTAATATGCCATGATTTTTATTTATCAATCTATTTTAAAAGAGTATTGAAGACTTCAATTTACACATATGACATTATTAATAGTTATTAACACCTTGATCTGTCTAATTCTACTTCAACTTTTTTTTTCCACTAAAAATTGCACATTATATTTATATTAATATAGTTTGTTCACATGACAAAACATTATATCAAGGGTTCCTTGAGTTTCAAGTCCGATCCTCGGATATAACTATATGGAAATTTCCAATTTCCTTACAATACTGACACCTATCTTTTCGGACCAAAAGAGGTACTTTTCAAAAAAGTTTTGTCTTTCGTACATAGATAATGGAAAAAACAAACACCCATCTTTGCTGGAAAACAACACAAGTAAGATCCCCTAGAATAACTGCTAGTACATATTTAAAAAGAGTTTTCGGCCCTCATGGCCTCCTTCCCACTGATTATATGCTATGTTCCCTGGACACATTGAGGGGGTCTGTTTTGATAAGCAGTCTGCCTCTTGATTCTCTTGTTTGTATACATGAGCAAAGGTAATATTCGAAAAATACTTGATGGGCTCCTCTATCCTATCCTTCCAACAGTCTATAGTAACATCCTGAAGAGTACATTTTCTATTAATCCATTTGATGATTGTTTTTGAGTCCCCTAAAACATGCAAATCTGAAATTGAAAGTCTGGGTGCCAAGGTTAGAGAATCCCAAACACCCATAAGTTATGCTCTTGTATTTGTTCTTCTTCCAAAATTTAGAGTCCACTTATATACTGTGTGTTCATTGATTTTTATGACTCCTCATGCTTATCTTAGATCTCCATTCCTTTGTGTTGCCTCGTCAAACCACCCAATGATTTTATCTTTTCGAGTAGAAAGAACTGAGCATCTAGTTGGATAGACTTTTTCCTTTGGCATGTTACTGCTCACCGCTCCTAAAGAGAGATAAGTTATCTTCTGAACAGAGGGACTCCTTGACTCAAATATAACCAAGTTTCTTTCATGTCAAATGAACCAACAAATAAAGGTTGGCAATGTAGGTATGTTGTGATTCTGAAGAGCATAATTTTCAAAGCATTCCTTTATTTTTGTGCCATTCCATCTTGTAGAGAACTTGAGGGCCCCTTTGATCCTTTCCCAAACTGATATAGTAAAAGGGAAATAAACAAAGAGGTGTTTTCCAGATTCCTGATTACCTTTGCAGAGGTGACAGATTCTTGGCCCCACCCATCCTCTTTTTTGTAAGTTTTTCCAAGTAAGAACTTTATCTTCAATCACTAGCCAGGCGAAAAGCTTAGTCTTTAGGCGGCACTCCCAACTCAAACGTTTTTTCCTCCAGCCTCCTATTTTTTTTTTCCTAATCTTGGAAGCAAGTGCATTGTAAACATTTTTAACTAAAATCTGTCCATAGCTATCTCCACCCATCCATCTTAACTCATACGCTCTTGTAGTTAGTTGTATGCCTGATCATATCAATATCCTCCTATACCTTTCCCATTTTGCAGCGAGATCGCCCTCTAATCACAATTTTGAACTATCTAGCCAGTTGGAGCAGATCAAGCCCTGTGGGAAGAATCGACTAGCTTGATAAATAAAATACACATTTTTATTGTTCAAATAGAAAATCAAATCAGCAGACAAAATGGAATCCTTCCCCAAGCCCAATATTTTGTCCTTTCCAACAATAATGGAGTTTCCTGAACCCGGTTTCCAGGCTAGCCAATGCACGATCAGAGGTAAAGTATTCAGGATGTTTTTCCAAGTTTGGGGGCCGAATGACGAGATTGGTGAAGCCAATCATAGCCAAGTCGTCACAGAGATATGGGGTAAATACTTGTCCTTTATCACTCGTTTCCAAATACCATTCTACATCATTCCTTGCCATAATGTATTAGTCACCAGCGCCCTGTAAAAACAGAAAATGTTCCTCAACCCTCACCCGCCACATAAAGATAAACAAGGATATTCTACCAACGACCTATATCTCACAGTTGGCACAAGAATATCATATGCCACATAGATTCTATAAAGTCTTTTATCAATGACATACTCTCCAGATCTACCATTACGCCATGTAGGAGCCAACTCAGTAGGTGCCACATCCACTAACTTGTTTTTTTCAAACAAGTGCCTGAAGAAGATCGCCAAAGGGTCAGTCAAAGTTGTTGAGCCCCAAACCTCTATTGAATTTACCGTGAAATTTATGTCCCTTGCCATTATCAAGTCAGCATGAGATAACAATCCCCTGTCTTCCACTTTTTTCCAAAAATGCTTGTGATCTGTGCAAGGGTCATATACATTCAAAAGAGAAAACTTCCTTTTATCCACTAAGCTGGAACCTAAGAAGAAAATACCACCACAGCTTAGGATAGGCAGAAAATAAATAAATAAATAAAACTAGGATCCCAAGACACCAGGAGGCCACCCGATTTTTCCACTAAACTAACATCACAAGAAATCCACTCTGGCATGAGTGCAAACAAGAAATTCCTATCCTTCTCCTCGTCCATTAGGGTCTCCTATAGAAAGATAATATTGGGTAAATTTTTTGAGATAAGTCTTCGCATGGAGGTCAGATTTAAGGGTCATCCTACCCCTCTTATATTGAGAGAGAGGAGGATCATGATTTATCCCTTGCAAGGGCTTTCATGCCTCTAAGTGCCCCCTGATCAATGTTTTAAGAAAGTTGGTTAGCCTAAAAGGAAAGGTTTGTCTCCATCTTTTTGCGGGCACTTCTAGTTTTTACAGGAAAAAACTCAAGCCCTAATCCCCGCAACCATGCAAGGTCCTTCTCATTTGAAACTCCTACACATACATAAGTTATAGAAGCATCACTAGGCCCAACAATAACCACAACTTATTTCCCTAAGAAAGTCATAATCAAGATAGGACTAGCAGCCTCTCTGTAGGATGGAACCAAGGTAGTTAGCATCATATCCAAGGATTTATCACTGGATACAGGTTCTCCATAACCAGGTACAAGGAGTGAATCTTCCTCCAACAAAGTCTCAAGAAGAACATTGTTACTCATCTCTTGGGTAACAACAGGGGCAGGAGAGGGCTCATGTCGAGAATCTAGTGAAACTGGACTCTCTAAAACAGGCTCATTGGCCACACTCTTAACAGTCGTAGATGGAAAACTCGACTCTGAGGGGAAGAAAGTATCTAGGTGGTCTCTTTCCCATGTAGATAAAGTGAAATACAGAGATGGAAAGTTTTGTCTCAACTTACCAATGAAGGTGATGTTTGGAGAAGCTGGTCTACATGTATCCCACGCTCCCGAAAAAACTTCCAGCTCCTGCATGTCCATCCCATGGGAGCAGCATTTAGTTGTTTTCTCCTCCGAGGAGTTCTCATCGACAGAAGATCCATAAACTTGATGATATTCCTTCATTAGATGACCAGTTCACCTACATCACAATCAACGAAATGGTATACCCAAATAATCTAATCTTTGGACTAATAGGAGACCCCTCCACTCAATCTCCAAAGTTTCAAACCATCCATCATGGATATCCACTTCCATGAGGACTTTAGCCATCCTTTTGTCTGAATACTATAAAGCATCCTCATCAGCCTTTATAAAATGTTCTAAGACATTTCCTATCACCTCCAAAATGTTGACATTCCATAGTTGTAGCGGAAGACCCAGGAGCAGGAGCCAAAGGTGACAGAAGCTAAAATACTCTGCCATCGGGTCAAACCTTATCTGCCACCTCTTTAGCATGAGATTGTCTCCCTCAAAAGCCCAGAAACTGTCTAATATCTGGGCTGAGTCTTCTGGGTTTTTGAAAACAAATCCAAACCATCCCCTCATCCCCTCAGCAGAGTCAATAACATTAGAGAATAACTCAGTAGGGGTTCCCAGGCAACTCGCATCCACTTTGAAACAGAAATCCTACATAGCATTCAGTATGCCAACCTTCCCACCAGAGCACACATCGCAAGTGAACATGACTCTTCGAGTCCCACATCCAAACCCAGAACCATTTTATGTTTGTTTGGTTTTGGCTTCCACGCTCACACAGTGCACTTCGGAGAACCCTGCTTCCCCAAAAAAACACCTCCCTTATACTCCAAAGTTTGAGCGATGTGGGTAGTCTTCAGTCATGCCTCCACCGATGAAAGGAAGCCCGTCTAATCCCAAGGCTCCTCGTTAGCCGCATCCAAGAGTGCGTTGACCTCACCATCCATACTTTCATTCCACATTGCCTTAAAATAGCTTCCAACTTAGTAAAAAATGTTAAACAACTGATGTACTAACTCGTCAGAAGTAAATAACGAAAAGACAGAAGACTCGTTAATTAAAACATAGAGCACCCGTCAACTCAAAGTCTGTCAGTCCGGAAGCCCGAGCATTAAATAAAATCTTCTACACCTGTCAAACCAGAAGGATAGTAAGCGAAAGGGTGAAAGGAGTCCAGCCCGCTAAGTCTTGGGGTCTTAGACCTTGACGTTTAGCACTGGATAAGTAACTAGAAAAACTCTCCTAAAAAGACTCCCCCTCTAGAACCGCTAATGACTACAATCAATGGTCAAGCCACCATATATCCTTAGTAAACTCTTCGGTCATCCGACGAAAAAAAAGATCAACCTCCATGAAACCTACAACTCCTGGTTTGGTTCCCGCCTAAACCCCATTCAAACCCCCTATTCTACTTCAAGTTTTAAAAATATGGAGTAGCGATTGTCATTTATATTTCTCTTTTAGACTATGTATAATTCATGCATTATTACAAGTTTCAATTATTTTATAATTACTTTAACTTTTAGCTTTGGGATACATACAACTACTACCTTAAAATAGTCCTACTTTTTTTAGTGGAAGTAGGACTATCAAAGAACCTTAAGAAATGAATCTTTTGAGATTCTTAACTACTATCTTCTTAATTTTCTTAGATTAAGAAAGGGTATATCTTGAATCCCTAAAAACTAAATATTTGATGGTTCCTAATAACCTTATTCTTGTATTAGGGATTCAAACATCCCATTTAGCTCATGTTTAAGAAGTTTGGGATTTAGTACAATGAGAAATTAACTAAATTAAGTTGGCCAAGTTATTGATAACCCTCATTCTTAAGTTTACTGAACTAGGTGGTGGGGACTACATTAAATGGAAATCACAAAAATTACTTTTACATAGTTTGAAACTATTGACATGAAGTAGGGGCCCCCACATTTTAGTGTTAACTACCAAAGATATGTTTCTCTGACATAAAGTGGGCCCACATTTTAGTGTTAATTACCAAAATGTTTCCCCTTAATCAAGCCAAATTTAATGCTACACAAACACTTTACAAATTATTTTTTGAAGAATTTCAATATGCACTTACTCAATATATTCAATTTTCCTTTACCTACAGAATGCCCTTAGTTTACATGGCACAAGACCCATTGTAACTGAGGCCTCCTTAGGACCCTAATACTTACATTAAATGGATTTTCCTTTCCATGAATATGACATCAATATGTTTTTTAACTTATTGAACCCTTGCTTCATTAATGACTTTCCTTAATGGTGAGTTATAACCTTTTAATGATCAATTGACTCTTTTTTTCTCGTAGATTGACTCTTTTTTTTCTCGTAGATTGACTCTTTTTTCTCGTAGGCTATCGAGTTTACACCTATTGGAGACTTTTAATAAATGACCTTATCAAGATCCTTGATATCCATTTGCTTAACAAGATTACACCTTAAAAAAAAAATTGTTGTTTTATGAACTAAATTGTGGCATACTGTTAGCCTTTGTAAACACCTTTCTTAACTTTTTCTTGGAATTCCCCTCATTGACACTTTGGACAATATCGTTTTTTAAGAGTTTTCGATATAAGATATAATTTACTATTGATCACTTTGACTTGTTTTTATTCGAACTGAACATATCTAAAACTTAGGAAAATCAATTTCCAAAGGGTTGTTGATTGTGCTTTTATTGATACCTTTAAACTATAGTGTTGGCACCAGGCCGAAGTGGAAAGAAGGACGATCATGGGAAAGAAAGCGTGCAGGAAACTGAAGTGACAACTGGAAAAATATCAGCACATGTGAATGCAAGAAAGTGTGCACAGAGGAAAGCGACAGCTGGAGGAAGAACAACAGACACATGGGAGAAAAACCTAACGTAAGAAGGGTTAGGGTTTTGGTAATATTTTGTAAGTGGCTGAAGAGCCTAAAATGTATAAATATCGATACAAAAGTATCATATATGGTTGTTGATTTGAGATTAGTTTTTGTGAGGATTACGATTGTTATTGAGTGATTTTTCCGAGTATTGTTGTTGGCGATACGTGAAGGGTTTGGAGTTGTATGAACCGAGTGTTGTAAGTTGTTGAGCAAGAAAGATATGAGGGAAGGTAGATCTAAGGATTAGACCGTAGGCTGTAGAGACTGATGCTATCTAGTTTGCCTCACATAGATCTTACCCACTTTTGCGGAGAGTTGTAAGTGCGCGGCGTAAGGAACTCAAGAAATCGTTCGCAGAACAGGGCCTTGATCAAGAAACCCTTTATCCCCTACTCTATCCTAGACTATAAACACCTGAGTCTTACAGTCAACCATATATAGCTATCTCGAGTGAGACTGCACATTACCTTCCGGGCGCTGCATTGACTTCTGGTTTACCAAGAGGGCTGATAGTTAGAGGCTTTGTTGGAACCCCGAATGACATGAACCTTGGGTCAATAACTCAGATAACGTGAGAAGGGAGTCGATTAAACCAACAAATGGTTTTGTTGTTGTGTTAAGAGGAACAAGATAGGACTGAGTAGATGAGATAGAGTGGACAAGAACCATTGAAGAAGCAATGAGCCGTTAGAAGGGAATGTGAAGACTTTGGAACCCCAAGAGAAAAGAAATCGAGGGCTGGTGGAGAACTAAAGACCTAGAATTTGCACACAAAGACAATAGAAACCCTAGAATCACACCACGCAGATACCTGGATAAATACGTGTTTACAAATTTACACGAAATATTTTTCTGTAATTTTCTGCATCTACTATAGGAGTGGATCTTAAGGTTAATAGATAATCACCCGATGAACCAGATTCGATAGCTAGATTGGACTCTAGTACAGATTCAACAGCTGCAGCAGGTGAACAACAAATTCACCCGCACAGTAGACTTTTGGCTTCACAGTATTGTGGCAGGATTCATCACAGAGTTTACGGTAGACATAGTAAAATCATACAACGCAGCCGAGAAAGAATTTCTACAAGGACCCAGAGGGAGGTATATTCGATCCCCGTATACTTCTATCAAGATACTGCTATATAAAAAATGCGTAATGACAATGGAATCAGACAGTTAGACTTCCCTGCATGCATGGGGAAAGGGGGGAAGCACTGACTGAAAGAGGAGGAATGGAAGGAGGGCAGGATAAAGAGAAGAAGGAGGAGGAACCCTTGGACCTGATCTCGATGGATGATGACCAGCTCAAGTGGATCTTGGCCTCATCAGGAACGACGCATAGCGGAGAACCCTACCAATATAAGATAAACACCAAGAAGAGAGCCATATCCGAAAGGGAGGGCTTGGCGAGCGATGAGGAAGAGGTAAAGGATCTCCGAGCTGTGGAGCAGATTGAGGAAATCTTGCACGCCAACTATGAGAGGAAAACAAGAGGCCTAAGAATGGGAGGAGAAGACAGCCACCCCTTTCATATCAATGTTAGTGTGGAACCCATAAACCCATGTGTGACCAATACACCATAAAGAACACCATCGTTTAGGCAACCAAAGTTCGGAGGAAGTCCAACAGTAGGAAGTACATCTACACAAGCAGCGACAATTGGAGGAGCCAGTTTAGGAAATCTTAGTCAAGTATCCACACCGTGCGGAGGAGGCAGTAGTTCATGACTCGGAATGGCAGGACATGACCCTGCTATTAGATTACCAAAGTTTCGAGGAGAAGCAGCAGAAGACCCTGAGAAGCATCTATTCGTTTGCGCCAAGATCTGGGAAGCACAGCAGATCACTGATGACAACATCAAACTCGTGCAGCTAGCGATCACGCTAAGAGATTACGCACTAGACTGGTACATGAGTCTAGACACGAACAACGCTCCTGGGATGACAAGGACACTGAATGACATTAAGAAACTATTAATAAATGAGTTCCATAAGCTGAGGTCAGAGGATCAGTATATGAACAAGATGATTGAGATAAGACAGAAACCAAGAGAATCAGTATGGGAGATTGATCAAAGATTCAAGTGATTAAAAGGGAAGTTAAAATACCTTATGACCGAGATACAACATCGACAACTGTTTGTCAACTCACTACTTCCACACTTAAAATATCCACTACGACAATAGAACTTTCAGACACAAGCAGAGGCTTTGCAGGCAACCTTGCAATTGGAAGAGAATCAGTACCAACAAATGGACCCGGCTATCGAAGAATTGAAAGAGGATCTGAAGAACTTAACATTTCAGCTAAACCAAAATAAGAACAAGGACAAACAAGAAGTCATTTGGTGTACCACATGCAGGACAGAAGGACACCACAAAAATGAATTTCCAACGTTCACGCAGTATATGGCAATAGGGATGCCAAACCCGCTACCACAGGGGAGATTATGGTGTGAAATATGAAAAAAACTGGGTCACGACCCTTACCATTGCACGATGATGCAGAAATACCAAACAGTCCCAATGAACTCATATTGCACCTTTTGCAAGTCAGTCAGCCACGACGACAAAGATTGCAGAACTATGGAGTTGATGAGGGAAAGAACCTCAGACGCATACTGGGTACAGGCAGAAATGATGATTGGGTAGGCATAACCACAGTTCACTCAAGCCCCAACACCATACAACACTGCGCAACAACAGTATAATACTGCGCAACAACCTTATAATAATGTGCAGCCACAGTACAACCCAGCACAGCCCCAGTACAATATCACGCAGTATAATCAGGGACCACAATATAATGCGCCACGAGGTGATCGTGCAGCCTATAGAGGAACAGGATGATCCAGAGGAGGTTTCGGACGTGGGCGAGGACCAATCACATGTCACAATTGTCAGCAACCATGACATTACACACAGGAATTCCCACTACCACCAGCGACCTGTATGTATTGTCGCGCTTCGGACCACGATACAGAGGAATGTTTGACACTACTCGTAAAGATCCAGGGAATAAGGAACCAAAATAACCCTAATGTTCAGTGGATTTCAGTTGAAGTAAGGGATGACGGAAGGAACATTAACATAGTCACTCGAGGAGGAACGAAAACAGGAAACGATGCAGTTCGACAGGACACAGCACAGACCCAAATAAGAACCCTGACCCCGAGAAGCAATTCGACGCGCAAAAGGAAAATAAGATCTTTACAGAAGCCCACCAAGAATTCCAGAAGGAAGACATAGCGCTGATTGCACAGCAGAACAAGGAAGCTCCAGAATATGACATGCCACCATCACTGGACCATACCAACATGATACAACCTAAGGAACAAGTAAGTACTATCAAAGACTTTTTGCAATCATGCATCAAAATGTTAAGTGATCCTTCATCTATCAAAGTATTGAAAAACATCCTAGAGAAATGTAGCAGCGAGATGAAACAGAAGCCAGAATTGAAAACTGTCAACCACCTACACACAAGAAGAAGAACAAGTAGAGAATTTAGAATCAATGCTAACATTGGGGATTTCAACATGGGAGATATTATACTAGATCTAGGATCCGAGGTGAATGTACTACCAAAAACCACATGGCAATGCATGGGAGAACCTACACTGGGATACTCAACTGTTCAATTAAAACTAGAAAATCAACATAGAGTCCTACCAATAGGTAGACTGAAAGGAGTGACTGTAGATCTGGATGACGTGCGCACTAAGGCAGTGATCCGAAATCGGATTCAGAAGCCTGACAGGGCTTGAAAAATGCTCAAACATGAAAGTGCTCAGAATCCGACGAAACCAACACCATTGCATCCGTCTCGTCTTCCTGATTCCGGTGGTATATTTACTTTGTCAAACGGAGTCCGTATGGAGAAGATATCGCATTCTGTCTGAAAAGTCAAACAGGCAAAAAATTTGTTGACTGTGCAGTCCGTACAGTCCGTACGGACGCTGACGTGGCATGTCTGTATGCTGACGTGGCAGGTCCGTACATATGACATGTGGCAGGTCCATACAGGTGACACATGGCGGCTCCAGGGAGTGACACATGGCAGGCAGTTTTGGACATTTCGGCGTATGGCTGGACCTATCCCAAGGTGACACGTGTCACCAATGTAAGGGTGACACGTGGCACGAGATGACGTCAGCAGCTTACGTGTTAGATGACTGTGCAGTGCGGTGAGTGACGTGGCAAGGTGACTGGACAGTACGGAAGCTGATGCAACGATTGACGTGGCAAGGTTGACGAGGCAGTACGGCTGTTGACGTGGATGAATCATCGGTTGACACGTGGCATTGTTCGGTTGGATGTAGAGGTGCCACATGGCCCAGTCAAGGGATGCCACATGGCACCCCGGTATTGGTCTAAAGGTTTGGTTATGCAAAATTTTGTTATGGCTCGGACGAGATTCGAACCAACGACCTCCCGTAGCCCAAAGGACTGGTAGGGCTGGGCTAACCGCCCGCCTGACCATTGGTGCTTATTAACCATTCGGTGCAATTTTTATTTAAGTTGAGTCAATGCATAAGTGGCGAGGGGAAAGGTTCGGGGCTTAGCCCCATCCCTTTGCACAACATACAACAACATACGACCATAGAACCGGAGCGTGGAGTTACAACGATGCGTGGGAATTGAAACTTAGCCCGTGGATTTTGGAATGTGCCATATGATCAGGAGTTCCGACCACAAAAAAAAGGTGCGCGCATTGGTTTGAACACGGATAAGCCCGTGGTTACGTGCGTAAACCAATATGACCTCAGCCCAGTATGCAGTTGGAGCGGTTGGCCCGTTTGGCCCCTTTTTGACATAGCGTATGGCCACATGGCCTGATAGGACCACGCCAAAGGGAGCGCGCCCAGGACTAGGGGGCTAGCGCCCGAATTAGTTCAAAAGTGGGTATTATAACTATATTTTTGGGTTTTTAATGTAATTAAGCCTATTTTTAATGGTTTTTGGGAGTTATTAGGTAGTTTTGGAGCCTAACTTCTTGGAGGAAGTTGGAGATGAGCAACTACCTTCCCAACTGTATAACCAAGGCCTGTTTGAGGCCATGGGGACAGCTTTGAGGGCATTCAGAGCAGAATGATGCTGAGGAGAAGCCAAGCCAAAGCCATTTTGAGGCAGAGAAGCTTTTGAGGAGGAGACGCTGTCGGACCATTTATAGGAGCTCCGGACGTTCGTTTTGCGTGCCATTTTCTTTGCATGGTTCTAGAGATCTGGACGAACATGACCAGATTAGTCTTGTAGCCATTTGGCATTGCAGCGATGTACTTTTGATCTTTTGAACAGAAATAAAGAAGCCTCCCCCACAAAGAAAAGGCCCGAAGACGTAGGCAAAGTTGTGTCGAACTCCGTTATCAATCTGCGTGTTATGGTTTGCTGTTAATTCTTGCATTTCAGATCTGCACATATGTATATGGCTGTCATAATTTCTCTTCTTTCCTCATTCTTTCACTAAGTTTTCTCAAATGGTTAATTAACACATGCAAAATTAAAACTCAACCATAAGTCATTGAAAAATCCTGACGGATCAAGTGGTATCAGAGCTAGATGACGTTTGGATTTGAGTTTTGCATGTTAGCCAGGGAAGAGCTCATCTCAAGGAATAAAATGGCATCTACGGGAGGACTTTCTCAAAATGAGAAGGAGTTCAGAGATTCGGTGTTTGCCATGGCCGAGATGGTGAAGGTGTTGTATGAAGACTACTTGGAACGAAAGAGCACGGTTCAAGTGAAAG
>JZKD02S1674609.1:81281-113706 GCA_000966675.3 Picea glauca | reverse complement strand
GCTCAAGTCCACAACGGAAGAAAGAGAAGGGTAAACAGGTATGGATGCCAAAAACTCATTGCACGTTTTGCAACAAGAGTGGACATCAAAAGGCTAGTTGTTGGAAGATTAATCTGGAGCTTCATCCAAGGAAGGACAAAAGGATTTTGCATGTACTCACGAAGGAGGAAGGATTACCAGCGAAGCAAGAGGAACATCCTGAAGGAAAGAAACCAGTCACTTGGTTCTGCCAGAAGTGGATGTCTCAACTTCATTGTATTTTGCTTCCATTAATGTAATCATTTTAGTTCAGAGACAAAGAGCAAGTCGGGTGGCCTATCCCGAGCTTGTTGACTGGTTAGTAACCTTTTGGGGTGATCCGTCAGAATTTTTCGAATGACTTATGGTTGAGTTTTATTTGCATGCATTAATTGACCATTGGGAAACTTAACGAAAGAACGAGAAAAGAGAATGAATTATACAGCCATAGACATATATGCAAATCTGAAATGCAATGAAAAGCAGCAAACCATAATACACAGGTTGATAACGGAGTTCGGCACAACTTTGCCTACGTCTCCGGGTCTTTTCTCTGTGGGGGAGGCTTCTTTATTTCTTTTCAAAAGCTCAATAGTACATATTTACAATGCCAAATGGCTTCTAGACTGATCTGGTCATGTTCGCCCAGATCTCTAGAATCATGCACAAAAGACAGCACGCGAAACGGATGTCCGGAGCTCTCAGAAATCGTCTGACAGCATCTCCTCCTCAACGGTCTCCCTGCCTCAAACTGGCTTTGACTTGGCTTGCCTCAACATCTCTGCTCTGAATTGCTCTCCAAAATTTGTCCCCTTGGCCTCAAAATGGCCTTGGTTAAATAGTTGGGAAGTTAGTTTCTCATCTCCAACTTCCTCCAAGAAGTTAGACTCAAAAACCACCCAATAACTCCCAATTACATTAAAAATGAGTTTAATTACATTAAAAACTCAAAAAGTGGTTATAAACCCACTTTATAACCATAATATGGTTAAATTAGGCGCTAGCCCCCTTGGGCCCAATGGGCGCCCCTTAGGTAAGGTTACATGGCATACCATGTGGCCACGCGCTAGCGCGGGCCACCCCTTTGATGCGCGTTCCAACACTTGGTCATATGGTGACTGCCCATAGGGCCACGGGCTAATGGTTAACCGCCAACCGAAACCGTTTACATAACCGTGCGCTAACCGTTTGCAAACCAGACATAACCATTAACCAAACTTTAAACCCGTTGTATAACCAAACTTTAAACCATAATACAAACCATAACCGCGCCCGTTCAAAATACTCCCGCGCAATATACAACGGTCACGTAATAGTCCTCCGTGCTATTGTTATGGGCATATGTAAACGACATGGAACCGCGGGTCGGGGCTAAGCCCCAGCCCGACCCCCCGTTCCGTTTCAAACAACCAACAACTTAAATATTGATTAATCCATTTACATAACAAGCCACATACCGTAGTCCATTGGTTGGACGGTCCATGCGAAGGCGTAGTCAGTGGGGGAGGTCGTCGGTTCAAATCCGGTCGACCCCAAATATTTTTTGAAACCAAAACTAAATGGACAAATACCGGGGTGCCACGTGGCAGCCCGTGATTGGGCCACGTGGCACCTTTACATCCACTCGATGAATGCCACGTGTCAACCATCTATTGGTCCACGTCATCACATGCCGTATGCCCAGTCAGCCTTGCCACGTCGGAAGTCGTACTGTCCAGTCATCATGCCACGTCATCCACCGTACATCTACCCAGTCATCCTACCATGTCACTTGTCGTACGATGCTGACGTCGTCCCGTGCCACGTGTCACCCTTCCAGTGGTGACACGTGTCACCTCGGGATTGGTCCAACCGTATGCCCAAAACGCCAAAACTGCTTGACACGTGTCACTGCCAGAGGCTGCCACGTGTCCTGTATGGACCTGCCACATGTCATCTCCTGGTACTTCCATGTGTCCTATACGGACCTGCCACGTGTCATGTACGGACTGTATGGACAGGTACAGTCAGCATCCAAAAATTTTGCCTGTTTGGCTTGGCGGACAGAATGCGATATCTTCTCCATACGGACTCCGTTTGACAAAAAAATTATACCACCGGAATCAGGAAGACGAGACGGACGCAATGGTATTGGTTTCGTCGGATTCTGAGCACTTTAATTTTTGAGCATTTTTCATGCCCTGACAGGCTTCTGAATCTGATTTCGGATCATGGGGACCAAAAGGTCTTATTGTGGGGAGGTGTGATTCGAAATCGGATTCAGAAGCCTGACAGGGCTTGAAAAATGTTCAAAAATGAAAGTGCTCAGAATCCAACAAAACCAACACCATTGCGTCTGTCTCGTCTTCCTGATTCTGGTGGTATATTTACTTTGTCAAACGGAGTCTGTATGGAGAAGATATCGCATTATGTCCGAAAAGTCAAACAGGCAAAAAATTTGCTGACTGTGCAGTCCGTACATTCCATACGGACGCTGACATGGCATGTCCGTACGCTGACGTGGCAGGTCCGTACAGACGACACGTGGCAGGTCCGTACAGGTGACACATGGTGGCTCCAGGGAGTGACACGTGGCAGGCAGTTTTGGACATTTCGGCGTACGGCTGGACCTATCCTGAGGTGACACGTGTTACCAATGTAAGGGTGACACGTGGCACGATATGACGTCAGCAGCTTACGTGTCAGATGACTGTGCAGTACAGCGAGTGACATGGCAAGGTGACTGGACAGTACGAAAGCTAACGCGGCGATTGACGTGGCAAGGTTGACGAAGCAGTACGGTTGTTGACGTGGACGAATCATCGATTGACACGTGGCATTGTTCGGTTGGATGTAGAGGTGCCATGTGGCCCAGTCAAGGGATGCCACATGGCACCCCGGTATTGGTCTAAAGGTTTGGTTATGCAAAATTTTGTTATGGCTCGGACGGGATTCGAACCGGTGACCTCCCGTAGCCCAAAGGACTGGTAGGGTTGGGCTAACCACCCGCCCGACCGTTGGTGCTTATTAACCATTTGGCACAATTTTTATTTAAGTTGAGTCAATGCGTAAGTGGCGGGGGGAAAGGGTCGGGGCTTAGCCCCAGCCCTTTGCACAACATACAACAGCATACGACCATAGAACCGGAGCGCGGAGTTACAACGACGCGCGGGAATTGAAACTTAGCACGTGGATTTTGGAATGTGCCATGTGATCGGGAGTTCCGACCACAAAAAAAAGGTGCGCGTGTTGGTTTGAACACGGATAAGCCCGTGGTTACGTGCGTAAACCCATATGACCTCAGCCCAGTATGCAGTTGGAGCGGTTGGCCCGTTTGGCCCCTTTTTGACATAGCGTGTGGCCACATGGCCTGATAGGACCACGCCAAAGGGAGCGCGCCCAGGACTAGGGGGCTAGCGCCCGAATTAGTTCAAAAGTGGGTATTATAACTATATTTTTGGGTTTTTAATGTAATTAAGCCTATTTTTAATGGTTTTTGGGAGTTATTGGGTAGTTTTGGAGCCTAACTTCTTGGAGGAAGTTGGAGATGAGCAACTACCTTCCCAACTATATAACCAAGGCCTATTTGAGGCCATGGGGAAAGGTTTGAGGGCATTCATAGAAAAATGATGCTGAGGAGAAGCCAAGCCAAAGCCATTTTGAGGCAGAGAAGCTTTTGAGGAGGAGACGTTGTCGGACCATTTCTGGGAGCTCCGGACGTCCGTTTTACGTGCCGTTTTCTTTGCATGGTATTAGATATTTGGACGAACATGACCAGATCAGTCTTGTAGCCATTTGGCATTTCATAGATGTATTTTTGATCTTTCGAACAGAAATAAAGAAGCCTCCCCCACAGAGAAAAGGCCCGGAGACGTAGGCAAAGTTGTGTCGAACTCCGTTATCAATCTGCATGTTATGGTTTGCTGTTAATTCTTGCATTTCAGATCTGCACATATGTATATGGCTGTCATAATTTCTCTTATTTCCTCATTCTTTCACTAAGTTTTCTCAAATGGTTAATTAACGCATGCAAAATTAAAACTCAACCATAAGTCATTGAAAAATCATGACGAATCAGGCAGACTTTGAAGTCATTGAAATATTAGACAGTACAACACCTTACCCAGCATTACTTAGTCTGGACTGGGCGTTCAACAACTAGGCCATAATTAACTTGAAAACCAGAAAAATGACATTTGAGTCTGGAGACTACAGGGTCATAGCCCCACTCGACCCATCAGAAGGCGAGAGGTTCATAGAACCCACTTGTCTGGATCTAGACGAAATCGGCCAGTTGTACAGAACAACTACGCGCGATGCGGATTATATAAACCCAACTGCAGATGGGGTACTTAGTTGGCGGAGCATTACTTCATGCACAACAGACTCAGACACTGGGTTATAAAATTGGCAGCAAAGACTACACGAAGTATCCACAAGAAGGTGTGCAAGAATAGACCGTGCAATAAGATGGCTTGGCACAGAAATCAGAGAACCACCTGATTTTCACAGGCTAAATGATTTGGAAACTTTCTTGAAACAATATGAAGATGAAGTATTAGAGAACCAGAGACTATTAACACTAGATTTAGCACTAAAAGCTACACCCGCAAGATGGTGGGGTGTGCACAAAGAGACTATCACAGATTGGTACCAATGCAAACAATTATTGCGCATAAGGTTTGGTGTAGAACATATATGGAACAACCAACAAAAATATGATGGACTAGGAATACCAGCGGAACACTTGGAGGCATGTAAACCACTATGGAAAATGATGCCACCAAAAGAATGGTCTCACCACTTCATTCATACTTTAGAAGGCATACCAGTGAATTGGTATATAGACCAGGAAATGTGAAAAGGAACCAAGACATGGGCGACACTCCAACAAAACTTTACATTCACTTTCTCATTCGAGAATGAGAACCCCAACATAGACACGGCCCTGAAATGGATCAGAGATGTCATATTCCTTACAGAATCAGAAATGGAAGTTATCATAGAGGTACAACAGAGGAATAAGAAGACAGTCAAGGAACTGTTGTCATGCTACCATGTATAGGAGGAAGCACCGGATGAAGATGATCCACACGATATTCAGATCGAAGAAGTCGAAGGTGAGAGAGATGTGGAAGGACCACCCTTAGAATCAGAGGTCATATCTGCACTAATCAAGATCAAGAAGGTTAACATAGGGACTGTCGAACAACCCAAAATGGCCAGCATTGGAGATTATTGGAATGAACAGACACTAGAAAGCATCACAGAATTGTTGCGTGAATACAATGACCTTTTTCCCACAACCTTTACAGAGATGAAAGGAATAGCCGGAGAATTAGGATAAATTAAGATACCACTCAGACCTTATGCGAGACCCATTAAACAAGGACCATATAGACTGAACCCCATCTACAAATAGAAAGTTAAAGACGAGATCGACAGGATGCTCGATGCCAGCATCATCGAACAAGTCGAAGAATTAGAATGGATAAGCTTGATGGTAGTACAGGACAAGAAACAAGGAAGAGGGATCAGGATATGCGTTGACTTGAGGAAGTTGAATGATGCATGCTTACATGACCCATTCCCCACACCATTCACGGATGAAGTACTCGAGAACGTAGGAGGACACAAAGCCTATTCATTCACCGATCGATTCTCGAGATATCATCAGATTAAGATAGCACAAGAGGATAGACACAAGACCACATTTGCGACAGAATGGGGATCTTATCAGTACACAGTCATGTCGTTCGGACTGAAGAATGCACCTACGATATTCTCTAGAGTGGTCATCACAGCATTTAAGGAATTCATCCACCAATTTATCAAAGTATACCTGGATTACTGGACGGTTTATAGCCTGTTAAAAAACCATGTGGAAGTTTTACACCTAATGTTAGAATGATGCAAACAATGCTAGATATCACTGAATATCAAGAAATGCATATTTGGAACACCATTTGGGATACTACTGGGACACATAGTATGAAAACAGGGTTTACTAGTGGATCAGACCAAAATCCCAGTCATTGTTAACCTACTAGCACCAAAAATAGTCTGCCAACTAAGAGCAACGTTAGGACAAACGGGATAGTACAAGAAATTCATCAAAGGCTAAGCGCAGATTACAACACCTATGGAAAACCTGTTAAGGAAGGATACCAAGTATCAATGGAACAACGAGTGCCAATACGGTCTGGATACCCTGAAGGAAAATATGGTTACTGCACCAATATTGGTATTTCCAAACTGGGAGAAGACATTCCATGTACATGTAGATGCATCATCTATAGCACTTGGATATATTTTAGCGCAACCAGGAACAAGAGACTTGGATCACTCAATAGCATTTGCAAGCAGGAAATTATCAGACTCATAATAGAATTATAACATGACGGAAAGAGAAGGCTTAGCTATGGTTTACGCACTACATAAATACAGACATTACCTATTGGGTAAACACTTTAAGATGTTTACAGATCACTTGGCCCTGAAATACCTAGTTAACAAGCCAGTGTTGGGGGGGAGAATATGTCGATGGTTACCACTATTTCAATAATTTGACTTCGAGGTAATAGTCAAACCAAGAAAACTGAATGCAGGACCTAACCACCTATCGAGGGTCACAAATGGAGATGAACCAACAAATTTGGAAGAGAACTTTCCAGATGCACAACTCTTCTCACTACAGATTGTTGACGATTACTTCGCAGAGATCATCCAGTACTTGAGCACAGGTACTGCGCCGCAAGGATATACCACTGCGCAAAAGAAGAACCTGGTAGTCCGTGCAACCGACTATCAGTTGATCGTAGGGAATCTATACAAAATGGGCACAGATAGAATCTTACGAAGATATGTACTAGACCACAAACGACCAAGAATTTTAGCAGAAGCTCACGAAGGAATAGCAGGAGGGAACTATGCGGGAAAAGCTATTGCGTAGAAGGTACTGTGTGCAAGATTATGGTGGCCAACAATACATAGAGACTCGAAAGAATATTGTCGGCAATGTGATGTCTGTCAATGGGTCGGCAAACCCAACATAAGGGACGAGATGCCACTACGACCGCAAGTGACACTTCAGGCATTCGAAAAATGGGCAATAGACTCTATGGGACCCATTAACCCACCCGCCAAGAGAACAGGGGCGATATATATTATCACAGTGACATAATACTTAAAAATATGGGCGGAAGCCGCACCAGTAAAAGATTACAGCGCAGAGACAGCTGCCCACTTTCTTTTTGAACAGGTAATTACTAGATTTTGGTGCCCAAGAATTTTTATGAGTGACCAAGGAATTCATTTCATCAACAACACCATCCGATTGATGCTTGAAGATTTCAAAGTTCATCACCAAAAAATCACACCGTATCACCCACAGGCTAATGGCACAGTAGAAGCCTTCAACAAAATTCTAGAGAACGCCTTGATGAAGATATGTAACGTCAACAGGGACGATTGGGATCTCAAGGTACCAGCAGTACTATGGGCCTATAGAACCACATGCAAAAAGTTGACAGGTTACACACCATTCAAACTATTCTATGGTCAAGAAGTAGTAGTGTCGTTAGAATTTCCAATACCCAGTCTACGTGTAGCAACTATCACACAAATGACAGAACGAGGCGCAATCTAGAAATGACTAGATCAATTATTGTCAATGGAGGAAGACCGAATCTTGGTAGGATTCCATCAACAAGTACAGAAAGTGAGAGACAAAGTGTGGCACAACCGCCACATCAAGAGAAATATGTTCAAGGAAGGAGATCTAGTATTTCTCTATGACAGTAAAGTGCTGCAGCACCCAGGGAAGCTGAGAATGCATTGGCTAGGACCATATGAGGTAAAAGTTGTCACAGACGGAGGAGTTGTACAGTTGAAAGATCTAGCAAGCGTAGACCTCATAGGAATGATCAACGGGAGATGGCTGAAGCTATACAAGGATAGTCGACTACCCACCGCGCAGTAAAAAAAAAAAAAGAGCCTGAGGGAAAAAAAACAACGGCCATATTGGAAAGGGAAACAAGAAGAAAAAGGAAAGTCAGCAAAAGCACACTGACAGGACAGCATGAGGCAGAACTAAAGAAAGGCAAGGATGGATGGGATGCCATATTAAACACGTCAACTGGTGACCGTAAAGTAGACATAAAGGCAGGTACAAAAACGTCGCGGATACATTGAACCCACACTTATGGTACATTAATCGCACAAGGTAGGAGGCATCCTCAACAAACTTCATGGCACATTCATACAACACACGAGCATAGAAATAGTTAGTATATTCGCAAAAGAAGAACAGAGAAAGAGAAATAGCAGCCCGAACGCACAGAGCAATATCGCAGAGCTTATCCGAGCTATTCGAACCAAGCAAACGTTCGACAGACACCAGTATGGCACCACCAAAGCCCGCAAAACCAAGTCAGACAGTCAGACCAACTAGGGTTCAAACTAGGTCACAAGGAACACAGGAAGACAATGAGCAGCAGCCACCAGAGATCGTTTATATTGACAAAATCTCGTCGTCGGAGGAGATCCCAGTCGAATCAACACCGATCCAGGAAGAGATCCTGCAGCCCCAAACAGAAGCCATGAAAGAGGACATGCTGACAGTGGCGCAGGAGCCTCAGAATGAAGCAGTAGGAACCCATCAGGAAGGACAGCCAGAAAACGTCGAAGCAACCATGGAAATAAACAGAAGCACACAGAACCCGGAAGTAGAAGTCCAACCAGATATTCCACAAATACCCATCCCAGACTTTTATTTTTCGGCCGAGCCGACTGGTGAAATGGGAAAGGCTTGGGAATAATGGATGGAGAAGGAGAAACCGGAAGCTATTGGAACTTCGAACCATCCAACACAGTGGGAAGACAGGATTCAGATACCGAGCTCACCTCGAAAGAAACCAGCCGCAGATATTGTGCTACCCTGCACACTAGAGGGAATACAGGTGGAATCGCAGCTATTGGGTCACGTCGAGAAGCTCAAGTTTTTTGACCATGACGTAGAGGATGAAAGCAAATATCCAGAGCTTGCACCATAAGTCTTTATGGAGACAATAGCCATGAACCCTTTCGGAGGAACTATCACTAAGCCACGCAAGTGGGCAGCCGGACTAGACAGAACCGGAATCTTAGGATTGTTGAAGATACCACACTTTGGCAGAGGCCAATATACGACGGCATGCATCAAGCAATTGTTAGCAGTTATGCATGGAGGGGATGTATGACTGGACAAACCCGTCCCCATAACTATTGAATTTATTGCGCAAATTACAGGACTACCCATCCGGGGTATGGATCCTGCGCTGATACTGGACGACAAGTCCAAGGAAAAATCATTGGCAGAAGAAATATGGCACCGACAGGGGAACAAGAGGCATTATAATCAAGTGAATTAATGATGCCACGACACAACTGGGAGAAAATATCTTAGCCTACAAAGTGCTAAGAAAATGCCATAAAGATGAAGTACCAGCAAGATTCATCGCAATTGCAGCTCAGTGCGCAGAAGGCACCTTCATGAGCTGAGCGCCATATCTGTCAAACTTGTTCCAAATAGACTGTAAAGATGCGCAAGAAGCATGTATGGAATTTCATTACTCATGGCTGATTACTCTTATCACTTTCATGGGATGAAAAGAATCGGACCACGTCACCTTCTGTACCACACCACAGCCAGGAGGAGCGAGATATTGTGTCCTGAAATCCGTGCCACTATCCAAGCATAAGAAGGAAAATGGAATTATATTCGAAGCTTACCTATGGGAAATGCAGGAAGCAATCAACTGAGCATGGATGATAACACAAGAGGTTGTTGCACGATACGGGGGCATCGCCAATTTCTGGGCTAGGCGACAAGCCATGTGGATACAGCCAAGACAGGACCCACATAAACAGTGGCTACAAATGCACTACAGCGTCACCAAGGGAGACATCGACATGATCATCCACGAGTGGCCAGATGAATGGAAGATCTCAACCATACCCAGAGCAGTACCGGGACAAACAATAGAAGGAGGGGATCCGCAGGCGGAAACACAGCCTCCACAAGTCCCAGTACCCAAGAAACCAAGAACGGGCCAAATCAAGTTGACTCAGACAGAGGGCGGCTCAGAGCAGCTAGGGACCCAGAAGGGGAGAATAGAAACCACTCAGTCGACCAATGAATGGCAAAAACCAGCTGAGAGAACACAAGAAACCGTGATGAACCCCATCACACAGGAACCAGGGGGAACTAAGAGACCAGCGGCACATGAAACAGGTGCGTGCAAGAAATCAAAGGCACAATGACCACCACCAAAATACACAATCGCAGAGGATGATGGCAAGATGATTGTCAGAATGGTCCAGGATTGCCTCACAGAGGAATTTGATCATGCATCACACCACAGGGATAAACTATAGAAGGAGCTGGCAAAAATGGGGCAACTCCTGAAGAAATTTGTAGAAGCCCATATTACAAGCAGCAGTAGAGGCATAGAGCCATTGAGCGCATGAACCACAGAAAGAATGAAGGTAGGAGAATGCGACTCAATTCTTCCGAAGCCACATTCCACGGTTTACATAAAGTCGAGCATGCTACGAATAGATGAAATTGTGGGACAAACACCACTGAAGGATTTGGATCAGATCCAATTGGTCCTAACACAGATGCCAGAAAAGGCCTTATACCAATTGCAGGTTGGCGTCGACCATGAGATACAGTCTCGAGCACATAAAAACTTGGTCGAGCTACGGCAAGCAACAAAGAAGCAGGAAACACTAGAAACAGTTTGCGCGCAAAAAAAATATGAAACGCAGGAGGAGAAGGAATGCAGAGTGGAAGACATTTTTGGGAAACTTCCAACTACTACGCAAGGAAGTGAACTCCCAGCGGCAGAAAAGATCGATCAAATTGTGCAGGCAATTGATCAATACCAGAAGGAGATCGAGACTCTCCGTGGACATATTAGACCAACAAATCCACCAGGAGTAAAGGAGCAGAGGAAGCAGGAAGCAATAATGAAACTACAAGAGCTGGAAAAACAGGTCACCACAGCAGACGACTTGCTGGATAAAGCAGCGCAACTCTAGACAAAGATGGAAGAGGACCCACAGGTCCAACAATGGGACAAGGAGGAGGAAAGGATCAATACAACGATCCAAGAATTCAAGAAGCAATAGAAAACCATCCCAATTCTAGAACGGGTCAAGGGGACACCAGAGCTAAATTAGTTACAGGCAGAACTTCTCACTGCGCAAACACAGAAACATGAGCATCATGCTCAAATAGAACCATTGCAAGAACGGATAGCAGTAGTACTGGAGCAGGCAGAAGAAGCCAGAAAATAGTTAGCACAGACTCAGCTAGAATGTGCAGTACTGATAAGCGAAGAAGTAGCAGCACAAACAGTCGATATCATCAAGGAGAAAACCGCGCAGGCACTGACAAAAGCAGCAGAACTGCAGGAGAAGTTCCAGATGATCACTAGGGATATCGAGGAAGCACAACGCAATTAGGTGACTCGGGACGAGTCACATGTTAGTGTTGGGAGCTTGTTGGCACCAGGTCGAAGTGGAAAGAAGGATGATCATGCGAAAGAAAGCGTGCAGGAAACTGAAGTGACAACTGGCAAAAGATCAGCACACGCGAATGCAAGAAAGCGTGCATAGAGGAAAGAGACAGCTGGAGGAAGAACAACATGCGCATAGGATAAAAACCTAGCATAAGAAGGGTTAGGGTTTTGGTAATATTTTGTAAGTGGTTGAAGATCCCTAAATGTATAAATATAGATACGAAAGTATCATATAGGGTTGTTGATTTGAGATTAGTTTTTGTGAGGATTACGATTGTTATTGAGTGACTTTTCCGAGTATTGTTTTTGGAAATATGTGAAGGGTTTGGAGTTGTATGAACCGAGTGTTGTAAGCTGTTGAGAAAGAAAGATATGAGGGAAGGTAGATCTGAGGATTAGACTGCAGGCTGTAGAGTCTGGTGCGATCTAGTTCGCCTCACATAGATATTACCCACTTTTGCGGAGAACTGTAAGCGCGTGGCGCAAGGAATTCAAGAACTACCATAATAAAAGAGCCAAGAGCCAAATCTTTGTGGACGTAGCCTAGGAGGGGTGAACCACGGTAATATCTGTGTAATGTTTTGAATGTTTTCATATCTTTAACTTCTTTCATCAATAGATGAATACGATTCATGAATAACCAAATGCATTATTAGAATTTGTTTATATTTTGAGTTATACGCATATGATTCCTAGGAACAAGTAGATTACAATAACCGTTCACATAACAGGGCCTTGATCAAGAAACCCTTTATCCCCTACTCTGTCCTAGACTGTAAACACCTGAGTCTTACAGTCAACCATCTATAGCTATCTCGGGTGAGACTGCACAGTACCTTACGGGCGTTGCGTTGCCTTCTGGTTTACCAGGAGGGTCGATAGTTAGAGGCTTTGTTGGAACCCCGAATGACATGAACCCTGGGTCAATAACTCGAATAACCTGAGAAGGGAGTCGATTAAACCAACATATGGCTTTTTCTCTTTTATCAAAAGTTTCTCTGCCAAAATCTTATAATCTTTTGGCTTACATAATTTCTATTACAATTATCCTACCATCATTTTTTACTTTCTCAGTTCCCTTAATTTTAATTTCATTTATCTAGATAACATGTGGCTTAATTTGTCAAATTTTATGGGTCACATTCAGGCCTTATTTATGTGCTTATTTATAATATTTTTTCATTATAGAACCAATTATATTTAGGATAAGAGGTTGTTACAATTTATGATCCTTATTTTAAGCCATGTGTTGATTTTTTGTTTCATGGAAGTGTTACTCTTCTAACCCTCACAATTTTCAATCTTTTGCAACTAACCAAGCCTTTGGGAGGCGTGAGGTCCTGTAAATGTGATAAGCATTATTTCTATTATAATATGGTGTGATAAAACATAGGTGTTGTTATTGGTAAGTGGAAACAATTATTTTTCAGTTTCGAAGTTCCTTAAAGAAGTTAAAAGGAGTTGTGTCATCTTGGGCCCAAATAAAAAAAGAGAGTATGGCTAAGGATCTTAAATCTGTCGAGAAGGAAATCGCATATATAGCATGCATGTACACGCATGTGTGCACGCACACACACACGATTTCTTTCTCGACGGATTTAAGATCCTTATCCATACTCTCTTTTTTTATTTGTGTCCAAGATGGCACAACTCCTTTTAACTTCTTCAAAGCAGTGGCAAACTAAAAACTAGTTGTTTCCACTTTACCATTAACAACACCTATACGAGAGAAATGAGAAGGGAGAGAAATGAGAAGGGAATATTTAAGGGAGGAAAATTTGAGATTAAAGGAGCTGGAAGTGAAGAAGAGAAGGATGTTGGAATAGAGAAAGGTGAATGAAGGATGAAGAGAAGAGCTATGTGGTTAGAAAAGGGGGGTGAAAACATAATGTTTTCCCATAATTTTGTTAATCATAGGAAGAGGGCCAATACTATTTGGGAAATGCAAAATGAAGAAGGCAATTTAGTTTGAAAGTTCTCAAAGATAGTAAACCTAGGGGTCAAGTACTTTCAGTCAATTTTCAAAGAGCCACATAGGGAAAATATAGTTGGAATTCTTAAGTTAACTTTGTACTTTCCTAGCTTTGTGACAGAGGAATATAATCAAATGTTGATGAAAGAAATTTCCAATGAATGATTTAATCAGTATTAGCATCATTCAAGAAAGACAAAATCTTGGGATTGGATAGTTAATCAATGGAGATTTTTGTTGGTTTTTATGATCTTGTTGAGGAAGACCTTCTCAGAGGTATGGAGGAACTCAAGAGTAATGTCAAGATATTTGGAGATCTGATTTCCACATTCCTTGCTTTGATGTCAAAAAGGGATAACACTATAATTTTATGAGTTTAGGATTATATCATTGTGTAATTGTGTGTATAAAATTATTTCTAAGATTATAGTAGTGAGATTTAAGAAATAATTCTTACAAAAGTAGTTTGGTTTTTAGTTGGTAAATGGATTTTGACACCATAAGGATAGCTCATGAGGGTCTTGATTAAGTAAGGGCTAAGAAATATTCTTCTATGGTCATGAAATTGGAATTATCCAAAGCATATGATAGAATCAGATGGCTTTATCTTGGACTAATACTTTTACATGTTGGTTTTAGCCTTCCAGTGGTAAAATATGTGTCCTTTGTTGTGTTTATTAATGGCTCAGCCTCAACATTTTTTAGGCCATCTAGAAAGTTGAGATAGGGATGCCCCTTACCCCTATTGCTCTTTTTGATAATGTTGAAGGTTTGAGGAGAGTTGGAATGGAAGAAAAGAGGGTAAGAATAAATTCAAGAGTCATAATTGGTATGGCTTTTTCGTTAACCCATCCATTATTTGTTGATGATGTCTTGTTGTTCTCTAATGGGAGTGTTAGGGAAGTTAGAAAGGTACATAAAATTTTGGATACTTATGGAACAACACCATGCATGGAATTAATGTACTAAAATATTCAATATTTTTTACAGGTCTGCAGCAAGAGGTAGAACAAAGGTTGATAAGGATATTTCCTTTAAACTTTTAAATTTTCAATATGGATTTAAATATTTGGGTTTTCTATTAAGGAAAAATTGATACATGAAGAGAGGTTGGGGATGGTTATTAGAGAAGATTGAAGCTAGAATAAATAATTGGTCCAATATATGACTACCTATAAGGGGGAGGTTGAACTTAGTATAGCCTGTTCTAGAGGCCATTCTTGTGCTTGGCACTCCTTGGCCTATATCCCAAAAGGTATCTTAGAAAAAATCAGAAAGGTATGTTTTCAATTCCTTTGGTCTAGAAGAGAGTAGAATGAGGGAATCCCACAGGTACAGTGGAATATTATACCAAGAACAAAGGAGGAAAGTGGATGGGGTCCGAAGAACATTCACCTTCTTATCATTTCTTTGGAAACCAAGAGCTTATCGAGGGTTCTTAATTAATAAGGTCCATGGAGGAAATTATAGAAAAAAAGTACATAAGGTTGAGAACCATCATGGAATATATCAGGAACCTAAGGAAAAATATAAAATTACCTCAATCCAATGGAAGGCTCTAGTCTAGGCATTTTTTATGATTGGGAATCATTTGGCCTAGAAAGTGAGAAATGATGAGAAGGTTGAACTGGTGTTGACTATATCTTGGATTGTGGAGAAAGGATAATACTACGAGATGAAATGATTAGACTTATTTGGGATAGAGGCATTTATACCCTCAATAACATGGGGTATCCTCTTTCTACAAATATTTTTCAGTAAGGATGGAAGAGTGCATAGCTACTAGGATTTGAAAGAGATTAGGTAGTTCAATGGAATGCTTATACATAAAACCTTAGGAGGGGGCATATCAAGTTGAAGGATGATGTTGAAACCCTTTCATGGGAAAATAACAAAGTTAGGGGTGAATATACATCTCACATTGGATATAAATCTATGATTGATAAAAATCTTCAAGAGCCTATTTGGTGGTTGAAGCAAATTTGGAAATTAAAAGGTCCAAAAATATTTGAATATTTATTTGGCTAGATTTTAAAAATAAGGCATTGACATGGGAAGTCTTGTAGAGGAGATGTAGATAGGGTCCATGGATATGTATCATATGTAAATTGGAGGAAAAAAATATTTCTCACTTAATAATAAAATGTCATTTTTCTCAGTAGATCTATAAAGAATTAGAACATACCATTGGTAAATTCAATATATGGAATGGTGATATAGTGGAGGAATGTTTGAAGCAGTGATTTAGAAAAATAAATTGAAAGAGATCGTATCTGTGCCATGCCTAATTATTTGAGGAATATGGCTAGCAAGAAATTCTAAAATCTTTGAATTCAAATGTATTCCCTCTTTTCAATTTGTATCACAAGTTAGGGCTATGGTATCCAATATTAGGATGTTTATCAAGGACAATGTTCCTTGGTACGTGCAAACACTGGCAATTGATAAGTCTTATCCTTCGAGTTTTTTTGATGGAGCTAGGTAGGGTGCGCTTAAGTTTAGCAGTGTTGGAGGAGTTTTGTTTCTCTCTAATTCTCATCATGTGAAGTCCAAAGTAGGCCCTGGACTTGGGTCCAATAACTAAAATAAATTAAAGGCTCTGATATTGTCGTTAAAGTGTGCAGTGGATAGGAGTGTTAAAAATATTTAGATTTATGGGGATTCCTCCCTGCTCATCAACTATCAAAGGATGCACAACAGATGGTGGTGGGATCCATGGTTGTGGAGGAATTGAGAGAAGGAGTCTATGTCTCTACTTTGATATCTATTTGATTGTGATGACTTGCGTGTTTCTCCTTATTTTTGTAGGTGATGGGTCTTCATTTTTTTTATCTTAGATGATAGAAATTTCTTTCTAATAGTAGTAAGACATATTTTTGTGATGACTATTAAAGGATTTTTTAAGTAGCTATTGGGTTGAAAGATGGAATTGTAAATGAATTGTGAATTGATCTGTGTGTTGATATTTATCATTAGTTTTTGTTTTATTTTTTGTTTTTTGTTCTTTTTTTTTTAGGGGGGGGATATTTTGGGGTTGAAGGGATCTAGGGTTACTAGACCCTTATTTTTCACTTCCTAAGTGTTAATTCACCTAAGCAATGTAATTTCCATTCTCACTCCGAATATAAATTGCATTTTTTTTCTTGGAAAAAAATATGGGTAATGAGAACTAATGTGTATGTGTGTGTTGAGAGAATAAAACACGTTAATTTTTTATTATAGATTCTAATTCAAATTATTGTCCCATATAGGGTTATAACATGCTAGAAAAGAGGAAGCTTAATATATAAGTTATACAAGTGTGAAGGAATCCTACATAAGGCGAGTAGATGAACATTAACTTGGTGGAAGAAATGGAAGCTAGTGCTCGGAATGAATGTTTTAAAAGCCTCGATGCTCAACCTAAGTAGTTTTTCTTGTGGTTTTGACAATATAGTTGCTACAATTTCACCCTGAATCCATAGTGATAAACCTAAGTAGTCATTATTTTGGTTTTTGTGGAGGTGGCGAGGGGAGTGGAAATGGCAGTTTCATCCTGAAGCCCAATTTCCTAGCCTAAGTAGTTGGTGTGGTGGTTTTGATGGAATAATTGCTTAGACATTATCATTCTAGAAGAATGGATATGTGTTTAAAGAATACAACCTTAAAATAATGGCAATATGAGGAAAAAAATAGAAACGATTTCCTCCTAAGCTTGAAGTGCATACATGTAGTGTAGTCTACTTAGATATTATTAGTTTGATGCAACATCACCATAACACTTATAAATTGCCTCAAATCTTGCACATATTGTGACTTGTGGGCTCTCATAGAGGATTGGTTAGGGTAAACCCTAGATGTGTTCCACTAATTTTTTTTAAATTCCATGGAAGAGAGAGTTCACCCATGCCCATGATAATCTGCATATTCTCTCATGGACAAGTGGACCACTACAAGAAACTAGAGAGAGAATTTTTGAGTGGGTATACAACATTTCAATGGGTGGTGATTGATTTCTTATAACTTGGATATGTATCCACATAAGAGCTATATATTCTCTCCAATTTGACTAATCTCCAAGGTTGAGGAGTCCCGGGATAATTTTTAAGGATTGAAATATTGTACCTTAGTATAGTATTTTAAGCGATTTTTTTGGATTGAAAAAATCATACATATAAACAAGTAGGCGAATATTCAATGAAAAACATACAATTTACTAGGAAAACTTGTAAAATTTGGAGAATATTATTGATACAAGAATATTTTGTGTAAAAAATAAGAGAATTTTTAAAGTGAAAATGCCCAATTAGAAAATTTATTTTTTGAAAAAAAAGGGCCAAAAAATAGTTAATTGGCGAAAATTTGCCCCTAAAAAATACCCTAGTTGAGGTGTAGTACAATATCACTCTCATATATATTCGATATATTTATTGTCCTTGTGTGCAAGTTTGACTTTGTTCATGATTGTAATGGTGGATGTATATCTATTGCAGGCATAAAGTATTTCCATATATAGTTGAGAGGGGTTTTGCAAGCTTAGACTAGTCCAATGGATAGGTACGAAAAACTTCTAGACTACTCTAAATATCCCATGGATTGGTGTCCAATATTTCTCAAAAATCTTTCACACTTGTCTTGTTTAGGTGAATATTGTGGTCATGTTTCA
This sequence comes from Picea glauca, assembly GCA_000966675.3. NCBI lineage: Eukaryota > Viridiplantae > Streptophyta > Pinopsida > Pinales > Pinaceae > Picea > Picea glauca. The sequence goes on along the minus strand of JZKD02S1674609.1, from coordinate 95,525 downwards.
ATAGGGAACATTGTGGGGAATGGTTCGGAGAAAACATTAGAATTTCAAGCAAAAGTGGAAAGGGATTATTAACTCTTATCTTGCATGTAGGATCTAACAAATTCCATTATGGATATCCTTTGGAATGGTATCAATCTATAGGAGGAACTATGGATGAAGTAGAAGTAACACGTGTTGCTACTATGAACATTGAAGGAGGGAGTAAAGTGGATAAGGCTCTCAATCACCCAATTCTTGAAGGGTTATATGGGAAGGATTCCATGGTGATTCTTGGTGTGATCCATTCATAACAATATTCAAACAAATGGGATGATAGTTCGTGGATAAAGATCTACTTGCTTGGTTTGGATTTTATCAGAGTAGGCTTAGATCTTGAAACCATTAGTAGAGTGAAGAGGGTTGATAAACTTTACATGGAAAGATCAGAGGAACCAAAAGAGAGAAGGGTGAAGAAACTTGTGAAGCAAATGAAATCAAGAGTGAGGATGGTGTTTGGTGGGATCCTATGGCGAATAAAACTCTGGAATATTATGGCAAAGTCTTGATTGGAAAATTCCATGGCCTGCAAATATCAGACTATTCCCTTAATGACAAATACAAAAGATCTGGTCTCTAAATCTTGGGTATCGGACAATTTTTTACCTTTTAGGAAGAGGTCTGACTGCTCTATAGTTTCTATCTGAAGAATATTTGAATAGGGTCTTGAAGGGGAGATGGTTCTTGGGAACGACCTTTCTATCAATGAATCCATTTTCGATGTGTTTTGATCTGTGGCCATAGGTGGCTAAAGCAATGTAGATATGGGTTAAATTTCCAAGGTTTCCCATGGAGATGTGATATGTCAAAGTTCTGAAGGAAATAGACAATTCATTGGGAAGAATGATAGACATTGATGAATCCTTCAAGGTAAGCACCTATCAAACAATGGTTAGAATTTTAGTAGAAGTTGACATTGGTGAAGAGTAAACTAAGAGTATGGAGATAATGCTAAGTCATATTTTCCATAGTCAATTTTTGGATTACTACAAAATTCCTTTTAGATGTGTGTGATGTCATGTCTATGGTCATATTGCAACAAATTATTCTTTACCTTTTGCAACGAAGGTGTGGTGAAAGAAAGCAGGGGTTAGGGAGTCAAAAGACGTCATTAAAAAATTATTAGTACATTTCAAAGGGGATCCATGTCATGATGTTGAATTAGTCTTTATTCAACAAGATTTTGCCCAAAGAGAGAACTTGAAGATGTTATCTATAATCGAAGCTAAGCTATCTGAGATGGAAGTTCGAGAGTTGGAGAATCCCAAGCTAGTCTCCCAAGAAATATAACCAAAATGTGAAGACGTTTATATTTCTAAGGTTTGTGACTAGGGTTCAAACAACCTATCAAGTATGGTTCTAGGTGGAACTCCATCACATTTAGAGGCATTATCCATGGAAGATGTTGTACCAATTCTTGAAAAGGTAACAGGTAGTAGTTCTAATAAGTCAATTGGCATAATCTCTAATACCCTTTCTCATTTTTAATAGTGCATAATGAGTTCATATGATAAATAAGATTGGCCCACTCCTTTAGAGATGTATATAAGTCTGGAGGGGGATTATGGGTTAAGAATAAATCTAGAATTATTTTTTCAAGGTAGAGGATCCCTAATCCTAACCCTAGAAACGAGAACAAAAATCTTGTATCCAACTTAGGAAGTTCATCCAATGATGGTTCATAGGATGATGAATCTGACTTAGGATTGTATGGTCCAAGGAATAGTTTGGAAGAAATGAAGCCCAATATGTATCATTTAATCTCTAGAAAAAGAGAGAGGGTCTTGGGAGATCAAGGGTCAGATTGGGGCTTAGGAGTGGACCCTTTAAAGGAGACATGCCCTTAAATAGTAAATATAAAATATCTATTGCACCATGCATAAGAGAAACTTTAAAAGAGATTCAATAGGGGAAGAAAAAGTCCATAATAGGGATTCTTAGTGTAAGACAAACCCCTTTAGAGGGTTTAAAATGATTCTTTCATCCATAAATAAAAGACTTTCCCTTGGTAGGTTAGTGTATATTCACAAACCAAATATAATATAGTTTTAAGAAAATATAGGAGTAGGTCAAAATTCTATAGGGGTCAATGGAAACTCCTCGGACTGGGATTTCTTAGCCCTAGATATAGAAGGTAATTTCTAAGGGGTTCTTACTCGTTGTAAGAAGTCAATTTCCTTTATTTAATTGTTCAATATATTACTTTAGGTATATTCAAAAAGTTATTGTTCAATGATCTTGATCAGAGGGTCTCAATAATAAATCATTATGGATCTTATGAATAGAGGTAAGAATTTTGGGAGTATTTTTTTCTCATTAGATTGTATAAACGAGGAGAGGGTTATCATCTATATGGGGAGAGGTTAAGTTTTACATTGAATAGATTAGAAGTGTGAAGAGAAGTAGATCAGTTGGGTAGACTGGATCATTTCTTCAAGCATAAGATAGAAGACTCTTGATTTGTTGATATAAGACCCATCAAGGTTAGGATAATTTGGAGGAATAGCATATCAGGGAAGGATGGGATATCCAAGAGGCTAGATAGATTTTTGGTGTTTGAATGTGTTATGACAGAAATTGAAAATATAAGGATATGCATAGAGGTAGGGGATGTTCTTATTACTCTCTTATCCTGATTCAAATGGAGAAGTAAGATGGTAAACCTACTAGTCCCTTTAAGTTGAATCCAATATAGACAGATTGTATCATGTTCTACTGATCACACTTATATTGACTTATTCTTTAAGGACACTTGCGTGCAAGTGATCCGGTTATGATACATTATGAGTATGTCTTGGTTATGAGTTATGTTATGATGTAATTGTGATTATATGATAATTTCTAGATGTATATATGTATCGACATGTATTATTGATGAGTTTCCCTTAGTGTGTAGGGTACATGACAAGTTGATGATGTTTATGGCATCAATTAACTATCTTGGACTCTAGATTGAGTCAGGGAGTGGATTTGTAATTAGTTTGAGTATTTGATTTACACGCATGTGATTTGTATGGTGATTTCATTATGGATGTTATGTATATGGGTTATTGATAGTGTTCTTGTCAGTGGATGTAGGCTTGGCAACGCTTGCTAATCCGACTCACATAAGGAATAAAGGGGTCATGCTCAAAAACCAGATATTTGAGGGAGAGGTGTGGAAACGTCCCTGTCACAGCCTACTAGCACTCTCATTGTGACTTGAACTGTAGGTTAATGATTACCTAGTTTGAGAGGTCCACGATGTCATGAGGGCAGACTGAGACAGGCGTTCACGAATAAATCTAATGGGCGCGCAATAAGGCAGAATCATGATTCCTTAGAAGCCCTTAGTCTCTCACAAAGTCGTCTGAATGGAGTGTTGACTCCAAGGGTTGGACAAACTTCCAAAACCAGTCAAAGGCAAGTGGCACCCTTGGAGCACGGAGGTGCGTCTTGAAGGGCACGCCACGTAATTAAATGTGAGTAAATAAATCTAGATGGCCTAGAAAATATAATGAAATGTTTAGACCTTGTTAGGTTAAAGTACTAATTAATCAGTAAATTATAAACTTAGAAGCCTAACAAGAGTCTAAGACTAAGTCTAATTCTATGTTTAAATAAGGGACTAAATAAAAATATTAAATAAATTAAAAGAATAGAGACAAAATCAAACTATAAGAAAAAGGGGAATAATTTTATTTTTTTTAAGTTGGGTAAATTGCACATGTGTGCATGAAAATAATAAAAGGAATTTTAAAATAAAATAAAAAAACGTGAGAGAATAGATGTACAAATAGAATGGCATCAAATAGAATGGCATCTTGAGTCAATCTACCACTAAGCCTAACTAAAATAAGACTCCTAATCCAACTCAACCTAAGATCTAGTTAGGGGACACTTAATAAATGAGAAATTGGGGAACTAAGGGACAACTAAGAGAAAAAATAGGAACACATTGGGGAATGTGAGGGAAAATGGCTTTTTAAATAAAATAAAAAGGGTAATTACTTGTGCAACTTTGGGAGAGTGTGACAAGTGTGTGGGTGAATAATCATAATTAAATTAATTAAAAATTTAATTATTTGTGCATGAGGACATGTGTCATTGGGGATTTCTCTATAAAGGAAATGGAGAAAAGGGGAAAGGGCTCTCACTTTTCTTAGTATTGTTATGCTGCCAAAATTTTGTTTGACTGTGTTTTACTTGTGAGAGTTGGGATACCAAGCTTGTGGAAAGAGTGGAAGCTTTTCCTTGCGAGGCAAGCTTAGAGCTATTGGTTCTGGTTTCTTGTGTGTGGCCCCTTTGCGGCTCGGGGGGCTAAGGGGGAAGAAGATTACCCCTAGCATTGGCTAGGAGGTATCGGTGTAGTCTTGGAATTGTCAAGCAAAAGTGAAGGAGGGTATTTACGCAACATCAGATTGGGGAACAACTTCTAGCTTCATTATTCTTGGTCACGGTATTTAGTTATACGCTGCTTATCAAAACTTGGGATGCAAATTGTATTGTATTCTTCATGGATTAACATTTAAATTTTATGTTACAATATGCATTGGTGCGTTACCTTTCTAATTACAGGTGTTGGAAGATAGTAAACTAATCATTTTATTTTTAAAAAGAAAAAAATTGATCAATTCAAATGAGTTTTATGAAGTGGTTGTTTCCTGTGAATAGATACCAATCACTACATATTATTATTCTAGATCGAGATTTCGGAGTAATTGGGATTATTGTCTTTATGTACAATGCTTATCTCAAATTTTGTTGTTGATGGATAGTGTTAATGTTCTTGATCATTCTATTTTATCTCAAGGAGTAGTACATGATCCTTACCAATTTCATTATTTGATGTTGGAGATATAATTAACACCTCTTATTATAAAATCTTACCGCCTAAGGACCCATGTTTTTGCTTATATCTTGAACCACCTCATAGCCATATTTTAGCACTAGGAATCTTAGGTGTTCAGCGAATCTTAATGAACACAATTTAACATTTAGAAGCTAAATTGTTTTAAACAAAATTCCATTCTTGAATATCCTTAATAGTGTGATTGATTCATTTTACGCTTCTATTTATGTGACTTTTGTTAATGGACGTTTTAATTGCGTATTATTTTGGATTGCCGATTTATCTATAAGAGAAATGAATTAATATTTTTTGTTAATTATGGGAAGAAATATAGCAATTGCCCAACTGAAATGAGCAATTGGTGTAACATTAGAGGGAACGTCAGGGGAACTCTAAACCCTCCAAAGGTCTACGTTGAGAAGGAATTTTATAATCAAAATACAATACTAATTCTGAACGTAGTGCTTAATTGTTAGTCGATATTTAATAAGAAAAGATTTGTAGTGGTTGCATAAAATTATGTTGATTAACTTGAAAAGTTAAATATCTTGCTACCTTGATAATTATCTAATGATGACTTTACAATCTTACGCTCTTAACATGAAGTGATTTGGAATTTAAATTTTGGAAGAGATAATTTCATTATGCAATCATTAAACTTGCACACTCATGGTATTGTATGATTATAATGATAGCTCACTTTTGTTGATCTAGAGTGTTTGATAAATATTCATTATTGTTAATGATATCTAACTATTTAAGCTCACTCATTTATGAATGATCCAAGGAGTCATCTCGGTAATTGTTATAATATATATATATATCTATATATATATCTATATATATATATATATATATATTTTCAACCTAAATTGAATTGTTTTAGAGAACACTCAAATTGTTGGATGTTACTCTGTTTAAACGGTGATTTCCTTTTGTAGATGGCATGGATAGGTTGTCACATATTGGTTGTGTTCGCGAAGATTGTATGTCTAACTATTTTCAATTATCCTTGAGATAAGTTAACAAGATTGTTATAAGTTGTTGCATATTATTACATGTTCAAATGTTGTCTTATGGCATATGGTAAGTCTTTGTGAATAAAGAATATTGAGTTAGAAGTAATCGAACACCTATATGTGTTATTGTTATTGAGAAGTTAACTACGCATTTAATAAATGTGGTAAAGGATAAATTCGTTTTCCTTCAAAAAAAAAAAATTGGGTCACGCCATTGTAATCACTTAACTTGTGTTGTGTGGATGGTGGATGTTTCAGAGACGAAGAAGATTTTCAAGAATTGGTTAAGAGAGAGTGGAATGGTTTTGATGCAAGGTCAAGGGACTCAAGAATTTTTTAGTTTGCAACTTCTTTGAGGAAGTTAAAAGTGGTAGTGTCAACTTGAGTAGCTAATAGGAATAATAATTTGGATAAGGATTTGAAGGATATTGAAAAGGAAATATCTAATATGTATGAAAAGAATGTAGCAGGGATATTTAGGGAGGAGGAGAAGAAAATAATTAAGTAATTAGAAGACAATAAGAGGAAATTGCGTGTAATGAGAGAGGTTGATTAGGGATGAATAATAGGGTTGTGTGGTTGGAAAAGGAGGATGAAAACACAAAATTATTTCACCAATATGTAAATCATAGGAAGACGATCGATAATATCTAGGAAATGAAAAACATAGAAGGTCATATGGTTAGAAAGTTTTATAGATACGTGAGATAGGAGTCTCTCATTTCCAGTTAATTTACAAAGAGCTTGATAGGGTGAACATTATTGAAATTTTGAAGCAAACCTCTTATTTTCCCAACTTTGTATCTAAATAAGATAACTAGATGATGATGGAAGAAATACATAAGGAGGAATTATCAATACCCCTTACTTTATTCAAGAAATACAAAATTCCTAGTCCAAATGGATGGACTATTGAATTTTTTATTGGCTTTTATGATTTGGTGGAAGAGGATTTAATGAGGGTCATTGAAGGGATTATGAGCACGAGTAAAGTGCTAGGTGTTTTTAATTATGCCTTCTTAATTATAAATGATGCCAAAAAAGGATAAGCTTATGGATTTTGGTGAGTTTAGGTTTATTTCATTGTGTAACCTTGTATATAAAACTAATGCAAAAGTCCTAGTAGTCAATGTTAAGAAGGTTTTTTTTTTTCCTAAAGTCATCTCATGGGAGCAATTTGGTTTCCTGGATGGTAGGCAGATTCATGAAGCAATAGGGACAACGCGAGAGGGTGTCAACTTAATAAAGATAAATACATATCCATCTATGGTCATTAAATTGGATTTATCCAATGCTTATGACAAAACTAGTTGGTTGTACCTAAGATTGATGCTTTTGCATGTAGGATTTATTCTCTCTATTGCTAAATGGATAATGGGGTGTATTTCTTCAAATTATTTTGATGTTCTTAGTAATGGGTTAGCCTCGAAATTTTTTAATCCTACTAGAGGCATGAGGTAAGGTTGCTCATTATCTTCATTACTTTACTTATTTATGGATAGAGGATTCGGTAGAGCCATAATAGATACCAAAAGGTAAGGAATCATTATAGGCATCATAATGGGTCAATATGTGAGGTTAACTTACCTACTATTGTTGATGAGGTCCTACTTTTCTCTAATGGTTTTGAAAAGGAAGCAAGAAAATTTAAGGAGATATTGGATAACTACAGTACAACTACGAGTATAGAGATAAAAATTTAAGAATATGCAATTTTTTAGTGGTTTGGAGTAAGAGGATGAACTCGAGATATTGAGGTACTTTCTTTCAAAAACCTTTAAGAAGGATTCAAGTACCCAGGTTTTGTTTTAAAGTCTAATGGATATGGAAAGGTGTAGTGGGGATGGCTTTTATGAAGAATTGAAGGAAGAATTCACCATTGATGTCATAGATGGTTGTCTAGAGGAGGGAGAATAACTTTATTAAAATCTATTCTAGTATTCTGACACTCTCTTGTTTATATACCAAAAGGGGTACTTGAGAAAATCAATAAAAAAAACTGTGTTTTAGATTCTTATGGACTTGGGAAAATGAAAATGAGGGAAACCCTATAGTAAAATGGTAGGTTATTGAAAGGCCTAAGAAAGAAGATGTTTTGGGGGATAAAGGACATTCAATTGTGTGGAAAATATCTAGCTACTAAGTGGAATGTATTAACTAAAAACATTTTCTTGAGACAAAAAATTGAATAGAAGTGTATCAATCCAAGTTCCTTCCTATACTGGATCAAGATCCCAAGAAAAAACACTCAAAATGTTTTTATTCATTAGAAGGTGTGTGTTCTAGCTTTCCCTTTAATAGGAAACTATTTGGCCTGGAAATTTGGGAATGAGGGACAAGTTAGGGTTGGTGCAAATTCAGATCTAGGGTGTGGAGAAAGTGTTAAGTTGCCTAAAGAAATGATTGTCTCCTTGTAAGAAAGAGGTATTTTCACTTTGAGTCAAGTTGGGGATCAAATTGATATTGGCATTTGAAAACATGGTGAAGAAATGCAACTAGGATTAGAAGGAGAGCATGATTATCTAGTTATTATTTAGCAAGTTTGAAGAGAGGTCATATTAAATTAAAATATGAGCTTGATTCTTTAGCTTGGGGGAAAAGCAAGAACCTATAGGTATACACAACAAGATTGGGATATAAATCTATATTTGTTTATGAGTATCAAGAATGAATTTAGCGGTGGTACAAGGTCTGGAAACTAATGGCTCCTAAAAAGAATGTAATTTTCATCTTGTTAGCATTAAGGAACGAGGCTTTGACTTTGAAATTATGAAAAAAAAGAAATAGACATGGGCCTAGGTTCATTTTGATGTGAAGAAAGGAATATAAAAATATTACTCATTTAATACTTAAATATCCATATGATCAACAACTTAGGAAAGAAACAAAACAATTCACAAGCATTCCAAATGACCAACATGAAGAGTCGGTGGAGGAGATTTTGAAGTTATGGTTTGATAAAAAAAAACTGAATGAGTTCAGAGCTATTCCTTGCCTTATTTTCTAGGTATCTCGTTAGTTTGAAACTCAAAAATATTTGAATACAAACATCTTCATACTTTTCAAGTTTTGTCACAAGTTAGATCATTGTTATCATTTTCCAAGATGTAAGTCAAACAAGCAGTCTCATGCCAAGTGGGTGGTTTGGTTATAGATGATTCATATGTTGTGGGATTTTTTGATGGGGCTAGGTAGGGCCCAAATGATTTTAGCAGTGCTTGAGGGCTACTTTTTATCTCATCTACTCATTATTTAAAGTTCAAAACTGGGTTAGGGTCATGGCTTTGAGATTTTTTATTAAATTTTCTTTGAAGAGGGATATCAAACACATCCAAATATTTGGTGATTCTATAATGATGATAAATAAGATGCAATGAATTTTATAAACTAATAATATCCATCTCGTACCTATTGCAAATTAGTTAAGGGTGATGCCACACTCTTTTGAATGAGTTTCATTCACTCACATATGTAGGGAATTAACTGTTGAATTTGACTCACTTTCCATGCAGATTCAAATTTTAGAAGATGATGTTCTAGCAATGGAAGAAATAAGGGATGGAATCCCTATGTCTTCAATGCTCAAAAATAATTTACACTCTCCTTCATGTTTCTTTTATTGTCTGCAAATCTCCTTTTAATACTTTTTTTTGTAAAAAAATTAGAGATCATGATAGGGATGTTCTGGACATTTAGAGATAGTATTTCAGACAATTTTCCAAATATTTTTTTGTTGTCAATATATACTGCACCTTAAAGGTTTTTTTTAGAACATCTTTGAGGCATATGTGTCGATCTTTTTTTGGATTGCTATTATAGATATTATTCAATGTTTTGGATGATGAAATATTGAGCTCATTTTTTAACTTGAACACAGATGTGCTTTTCTTTTTATGTATCGTGATTTAAGAACTTGAGAAGAGTTATTTCCATTCTTTATATGAATAGAAAAGGTGATTTTTTCCTTGGAAAAAATCTATATATGTATGTGTACATGCCAAAAGTCCTAGTTCAGACTATTGGATAATGGAACTATACTTGGGGTTCTATGAAATGCTAGAGAAAAATTTGTTGAGATTTGTAGAGGAAACATAAACTTCTGAAAAAGTAACGGGGGGCATTAATGCAACCTTTATAGATCTAATTCCAAAGAAGAATAACCTAGAGTTTGTTGATTACTATAGACTAATTTCTTTATGTAACTTTGTATATAAGGTTATCACAAAGATTTTGGCTAACAGGTTTAAGAGAGTACTATCAAGGTTTATCTCCAAGTAACAATTTGGTTTCCACTTTAACAGGAAAATTCATGATGTAGTCGATTCAACTCAAGAAGGTATGGATTTCATAAAAGTTAATAAGACCTACAATGGTTTTGAAAATTGATTTAGAAAAAGACTATGATAAAGTGTGCTAGATGTATTTAAGGTTGTTGTTAATTCAATTTGGGATGAATGTTCATACAATAAATTGGATAATGAGTTATTTATTCTCAGCATCCTTTGTTTTCCTCATTAATTGCTCTCCCTCAATTTTTTTGTTATGCATATAGAGGCCTTAAGAAAGGGTGTCATGTGTCTCCCTTCCTATTTCTTCTAGTCGTATAAGAGTTGGTTATACTAATAACAAAACCAAATTTGGAGGGGTCCATAAAAGTTATAAAGGTAGGGGGCTCCTTAAGTTTAATTCACTTCTTATTTGTAGATCTGATGGAATGATTTTTTGTGGAATATTGGTAAATGAGATTAATAAATTCAAATATATCTTAGACCTATATTACAAAGAAACAAGGATGGGAGCTAGTGTCCACAAATCCTCCATATATTTATTGGATTGGAGGAGAAATTTGAAAGGAAAATTTCTTAGATAATTCCTTACTCATGTACTCCTTTAGATAAAGGATTTCACCTAAATCCTAATGACTACAAGTACACAAATTGGATGTGGTTGTATAAGAAAATTGAAGATAGAGTTACCAATTGGTGTTATAGGTGGTTATCTTGAGGTGGCAGGTTGGTGTTGGTAAAATCAATCATAGAAAGTGCTATTGTATACTAGATGTCTTTAGTTCAAATCCCAAAAGATGTTGGAAAATATCATAAGGAAATTCTTCAACTTATTATGGATAGGGAAGATGGAAAAGGAGGGGATTCCTTTATTTAAGTGGAATATAATTACTAGAAAGAATGAGGATGGGGGATGGGGACTCAAGGACATCCATACCTTTGGGTAGCTTCTAGTGGATAAGAGCCTTTGGAGGTTGTTGTAACCCTTGAGATGTTTATGGCTAGGAAACTATGCCCAGGCATCAATTAGATTATTTGATTTGTTTTTTTTAGTCAATCTATCCTAAAACAGAGTGTTTTTGTTACTAATTCAGGCATATATCTTGAGTATTTAAATTTTAAATATTTAAGATGAGAAGGAAAAGCATTCCATGTTTCAGACAATTAAAATATTAGAAGATGGAAGAAGAATATCAAGAAAAACAATTAGAAAATTAGAGCAATGTATATTCTGATAGATATTACTTTAACTTTCAGGAAGAAAAAGTGATGTTTGTTAATGTATCTTGAAACTAGAATATAGTTTGAACTTTAAAGAATACTTCTTTGCATTCAAAAAGGAATAATGAAATATAAGCACATGTCTCCTTTTATACTCACAGTATTTTAGAAGAAATCTAAAACTTTTAATGATAACTTTGTAACACTATGATGGTAGTTGTATTACTAAATCATCACATTCATGGCAGTAGATACATCTAAGCATAAATTGAGAATATGGAAATAATAAAGAAAGGGAAATCACATAATCCGAAACACAAAAGTTTGAATCTTCAAAACTTGTAGATATTTTTATTAATACATAAGATCAGGCCAAAAAGCTCATTTGCATTGAGTTCTCATGAGTTTTAATACAAGAAAGGTCGAAACCAAAGATGGTTATTCGGTCCTATTTTTTAGAAAAATGAGATAGTACAAAATCTTTGACTCCTTGTAAATAGGACAATCGGAGGAGTCAATCCCTGATTTTCTTCCTCTTTGATGAGTCACCCTACCCACAGTTGGAGAAGAAGCTTCCAAGTCGAATCTGAAGGATAAATGAAAGATTTCATCTGTCTGGATGCAATATCTAACTTAGTGTACTTTTTGGTATGTAGGAGTATGTGAGAATAAGTTTTTTGTTTGCCATAAAAGATAAAAGTCATCTATGAGTAGATCGACAAAAGTTTGACCTCGTAGAGTGCTAGTCATGTTATGAAACTTATCATCCTTTTCCCTGACAATAAACAAACTTTTTCTGAAGTCTCCATATGGCAATAACTTGCCATCTTTGTCCCTGGATCAAGGTAACCCCATTTTCACTAAGTTCTCAAACTTGTTGGAAAAAGATTCCACATTCATTTTCAGTGTTATGCATTCATTTTGAGCTTGTTGTATCAGGTTCCTCTTTGTGAAGATCCTTTCAATTTCCATTACAATTGTTGTCAAGTCATAAATGTCTTTCTTCAACAATGTATCTCTATAATTTGAATTCAGGAACTTTATGATCTGAGTGGCTCCTTGTGGTCTTGTTCCAAATTCATGAAATGATTTATGTATCACTTCATTTGCCTCATCTCCCAACAACATTTCATCATCTATTATTTTTAAGTAATCCCAAAGCCTAGCTACTTCACTGATAATATCATCCTAGATGAGATGCTTGGCTCCTACCAAATATGGTTTTCTTGACAACTTAGTCTTCATTTGCTCCATGTCTGTCAACATTTTAGTCGTTATCTTCTGATATTCTGAAACAGTTTTATCTTTGTCTTTGATTTCTTCTTTCTGCTATGAGATTGTTTTCTTCATGATTTCAATCTCAACAACTTTCATATTTAAATCTGCTAGTGCCCTTTAAAGTCCATCTCTTGGATCTGATGTTTTTGTTGCTTGAGAAGAGGAAGATCCTCCTTTTAAACTTTCAATCTATTTTTCGTACATTTCCATCTGTTCACCCATCTCTGCCATTTTCTTCACAAGTTGGTTTTTCTCTGCCTAGATTGTTTGGAGTTCTGGATTTTGTACATGGTCAATTTCTAGCATTTTGAGTTTTTGTTTCAAAACTTGGATTTCTTTATCTTTTGTTGATTGTATGGATGTATCATCTTTTGAATTTTTTCCAAGTTCTATTATCCATTGTTCTAACTCCTCCACTCTTATATGTCTGGTTATGGTAGCCAACTTTTCATTCTTCAACTGAGTTCTGAGTTTATCATTGATGGCTTGAAGTTTCTTGATTCCAAGATTTGTTATTGTAACATCTTTGTTTATCATCTCTACAGTCTGTCTGTGCAAATGAAAATTATCTAAAGGATGAACACTATTCATATCTATAGAGATATTTGTCACTTTTTTTTATCCTTTGGCTCCATGAATGTTATATTCAACCTCTCTTTCTCATAGTCTACAACTGAGATCATTCGAGTATGATATGTATCATGGTCATAGATTTTAGGGATCATACTTTCCTTGATGCTTGCACCTACCTTTCTCACTTCCATAAACTATTGAACTTGGTCCAATTGTCTTGATTGATCACTGGTTCCTGACTCTGACTCACTTTGAGTTGCCACACCTTTGAGTATTTTTACAATCATTACTTCTACAGTCACAACAGGGCCTGTTTTCTTTGGCATTATTTCTTCAGGCAACTTTGTTTCCTATTCTTCAATTTCTTCTAACTTCTGCTTCTTGGATGATTCTTCTTCACTTGTTTCTAAACTTTTCAAAGCATACTCGGAATGTTTCCTTTTGTATGTCTTTTCAAACTATTGTGGAGTTTGCGTGATTCGAGACTTTGTTGACTGCTCAGGTGCTTTTCCATGGATCTATAAAATGTTTAGAACATTTTGACAACTGTCTTAGTTTACCAATATCTCCAATTTCTCTTTTTGTTGATGTTGATAAGGACTTTGCCCATGTGAAATTATTTTTGATGAAATTATTCCATGAGGGTCATAATTCCATGGTTCTCCTTGTTGTAATCCCAGGGCTGAAAATATCTTTGTTGTAACCTACAATGTTGACCTCGTATTCACAATGAAAGAACCTACTTCCTTCTTTAATTTGAAAGTCACCTTATACGTGTTAGGCACAAAATGAATTTCATCAGAGTTTATGTTCAGAACCAAACATCAATATAGCATAGAAAAACCTCAAGAAAAGTACTCAACGCCTTGAAAAAGAGATAATTTGAGATAATAAGCCTCTTTGAGGGGGCAACCTCCTTTTACCCCACTTAAATGTTCAATTCCAAGATGATTCAAAATGAAAATGTCTCCTTGGTATATATAGGAGACTAGGAGGTATA
>JZKD02S1674609.1:56295-76212 GCA_000966675.3 Picea glauca | reverse complement strand
ATAACATTACTAATCTAATATGCCCTAATTAAGGGTTAATGAGCAAGCCGACATAAATAAAATAACATTACTAATCTAATATGCCCCAATTAAGAGTTAATGAGCCAATATTAGGTCTTAACAGTTTAATCTATGTCTAATATATTCAAGAGAAAAAATCATGGGAGTCATACAAATACGTAAGCAAAATGGAGCAAGTTGACAACCATAAATACTTATTTCAGTGTAATGTTCAAAGACATACCAGTCTCCCACTCTTATGCCTGGGATTAATTGTAATAGTTTCTTTCACTAAGGAAAGATTCTAGGAGGATCTTGATTATATATGATTTGGTAAGTTTTGGACATAAAACGATCCACATATTGTGAAAAATCAACATTCAAAGGCTTTTTAATAATCACATAGGTCAAGTGAGAGACTGAGGAAGGGTTACCAAGGTCATCTTCAAATTTTAACCGTAGATGTGTGAAATGAAAATTTTGTGTAAATAGAAAGAGATGAACCAGGTAGGACTAGTATCTGAAACTTCTGAGAGTCTCGAATTCGTAACGCTGATAATGAATTTAATCTACTATGAACTAGGCATAATTGAATTTGGTAATGGGTTTGGCTGTGATAGGGCAGATTGAGACCATTATCTCTAATACAAATTCATCAACTATTAAATCATTCACTTTCCCTAATATCATAGAAATCATTGAAATTAATTTATGAGAAGTCTCAAGAAAGAGGTTCATTTGAATAACAACACTATCTCCAAGCACATCAAGGTTCATACATAGGTAAGACTGTAATAAAGAAACCCTATCTTTTTATTCCAGTTCTATGAAGGATTTGGTTGCTACTAGCTCATTTAATGGTTCACTATCAGGGTTAATTAACCATCTCATCATATCATTTATAGTGTGGGCGTTTAATTCAACTAGAACAGACATGTCTTTAGAGATTATGGCTCTTTTGGCTGGAATATAATTCTCGGCACACCATACTATGAATTCTAGGAAATGGTAAACCTGGGGAACTATAAATTATGCAAGGTCAGACTCCCATGCATAATAGTGGTCAATTAAATCTTAGAAACCTTGTTTAGCTTGTTGGTGCAACAAAGAGGTATCAAATGATAACACGGGATCGAAGACGTCCTTATCTCTGTCGACAAGTCTTCCTCTACGGGGTTTGGAAATTTCTTACACTCTATGGACTGTGATTTCTCCATTTTGATATTAATAACAAAATAATAACAGGGATTTAAAATTACTCGTGGAGGATGTTGAATGAGACATGTATCAAATTAGAGGAATAATTGTGAATCTTGTGGGAACTGTTGACTAGGCGTTTGAACTCCTCACAAACTCAAAGTAAATCAAACATTTGATCATTCCCCCCTTTTGCCTTTCAAAATACATGTGTGTCATTAAACTATAAGAAGAAAATTAATTACAAATTCAAATTATACCTTTTTCCGTCGGTTGGTGTGACATTGGACATGTGTCTTCCCCATGTCTATTGCGGGGGGGTCAGGCGTGGTTAGGCTAACCACATATCCCAGGGGCCGCAATTGATGGATGGGCGCCACGCCAAAAGGAATTTAACCATGGTAGAGTCTTGCGCCCACCTCCCCCCTTCCCCCCCCACCCCCTTGTGTTAAACGTTGATCACGCGAGAGGCGCAATTCACTATGACTCGTATATCTTTAGATCTGTAGTGTGGGGGCTAACCTGCACAAAATAACACGTTTATTAATATGAAATTATATTAAAAAACCAAAATATTAAAACCTACGCTACGTTTTAAACCAAATCTAAATTTAATTAAACTTAAATGTATTTTTAAACCATCTAATAAAGATTTCAATAAACCTTTGTTTTATTTAAAATAAAAAAACAACTATTATAGACAAAATCTATTTCATTTATTTTAAATTCAACTAGATTTATTTCTATTTTATTTTTATTTATTTTATTGTTTTATTTGTTTTTATGTATTTTTGCAAGACCAAAATGTCTTATTATTCCTAACTTATAAGTTAAAATTTCCCAACTTTATAAAAATTTGGACTATGTTACAACATCTGGCTCCATCTAGGGATTGTGTTTCCCTGCGAGACATTAAAGAACATGTAGACCAAGTGCCTTTTATTGGGTTATGGATTCATTTTCCTACAAAAAACTAAATAAGATTGTCCTGGTTAATGGTGTTTTATTTATGAAATCATAAAAAATCCTCTTCTCACTTTTAGATTAATCTATGATTGAAGGAATTGAATGACCGCCAATTTCAAAATTCAACGTGTCCATTATAGAATATAACTAGGAAATATAAAAAGATTACACCCATCCAACTTTACTCTAGAATTGTTTATGGTAATATAAGTCTAATTTTTGGCTTAGGAGTCAAATTTGTAATTAGTGTTTTCTGCTTCAAGGCTTTTATTTTTTAAAAGAGTATCTAGGTTAGAACAGAGTTATTTTCTCAGAAAACTAATTTTAATTGAGTATTGTAGTAAAGATACGCAATGACATTCCTCATTCTCATGGTGTTGCTACACTTCCAAAAATACTACATAGCCTATGGTGTAGTCCCTCGCATCACATGCCTTGCTTCACTGCCAATGAGCATCCATAGCCTCGGTGAAGATATCTACAGTTCCCACTTGAATTCCCTTTCACCATTTCTTTAAATTTGTTTGACATTTTATAGGAGATGGGGGAAATCAATATGCTTCTTGGCATTTAAGGCATGATGTATGTTAAGCAAGAATGAGTAAGATATGTCTGAGTTATAAAGTATACTCATAGGTTTTTCACTTTCTCAAATATAACCCCATTATTTCCGTAATATCTTATTTTAGTAATATACCTTGAGTAAAACAACAAACTACAAGTTTGACTCTAAAGCCTTTATTTAGAAAGAGATTACCTAAAACATACCTTTTCAACTTTAGTGAGTGTATTATTATATTCTCTTTTCTGGTTTTTTGGTTAACATGTTAAAACCCTAATCAGTGATTCTAAACAGTTTGTTCTATCAAGATTTTTTAGGATTTTGAGAAGGGAAGAGATTGGTTGTTTATTTTTCTTGATGAATATAAGTTTTATTTTTATCCTAAATTTTCTAGAAATAAAGAAATGACTTAAAGAAAAATCAAAGAAACCGACTATATACAATGAGTGACAAAACAAAAATTTAAAATTGAATGAAATGTTTCAGAAATCGCCCATTAACAGATAGTTCCAACAGATTTCCTTCCGAGTTCTGAAGAGAAAATGAATTGTTTCCCTCCACTGCAACACTCTTGTAGGGTCCCAACCATAAATGATCAAACTTGTCATGCTTGTCAGGATATTCTCTCCTGCTATCCCATTTTAGCACTAGATCACCAAGGGTAAAATCTCTTTGTTTTGCTCTTCTGTCAAAGAAAGCTTTCATCTTGTCTTGATATTCTTGGAATTTCTGATGAACTTTCTCTCTGGTTTGTTGTACTTCAACTAGCTGGTTCATTCTTCTAGTGAGGTCATTGGATTCTTCTTCAGTATCCTACATCAAATTCACCACTAGCGGACCAAGGTTAATAGGGAAAACAACATCAATTCCATAAATCAATTGAAAAGGAGACATACATGTATACCTTTTAGTGTTGATTCTATTGGCCCGAAGTGCAAATTTCAAATGAGAGTACCAAGCTTTCTTATTTTCAGTTAACATTTTCTCAATAACCCTCATTAAACTCTTATTTGATGATTCAACTAATCCATTACCTTGAGGATAGTGGGTAGTTGAATGACCAAAAATGATATTGTATTTTTGACAGAAATCTATCATATCCAGAGACTTGAATGCTTGAGCGTTATCAGTTATGATTTTCCTAGGGCATCCAAACCTAGATAAAATATTTTCTTGAAGGAATTTGATCACAATTGCATCAGTAGAAAACCTGGTGGAAATTTCTTCTACCCATTTTGAAAAGTAATTAGTTGTTGTCAAAATCCATTTGTATTGAGCACTAGAAGTAGGAAGAATTTCACCTATAAATTCTAAACCCCATTGTTGGAAAAGAGCTTCAACTTTTATGGGAACGAGTGGTAATGATGGGAGTTTTTGTTTTCCTGCAAAAATTTGGCATTCCTTGTAAGCTCTAACCTTTGCATTTACCTCAGAAAAATGTTTTGGTGAGTAATAGCCATCTCTCGGTATTTTATATGAAGTCATTGTCCAAGCATGGTTTCCTCCACATATGCCTTTGTAAAATTCATCTATTATTCCTTCAGTTTCATCTTCAACGATAAAATTAAGCAAAATTCCTAAAGGATCTTTCCAATAAATATTTTCATTCATTATACAATACTTAATTGATTGAAGCTTAAGAGATATAGCCTTTGCTTGATTGATATCTAATGGACATTCAACATTGTGCAAATAAAATACAATGTTTTTGTACCGGGGAGAAGAAGAAAACTTATCATGAATTTTTACCAAGGGATGTTGCAAATATGACTCCTCATTTATAGCTAAAGAATTCTATGTCATGTTTGTAATATGATTTTCTCCAAAGACTCTGTAGTTTGATTCAACTAACAGTTTTTCCAAACCTTCTCCTTTTATCAATTTGGTTGGTTTTATGTCTAGATCATATTCCTGGATTTTTGCTATCCATTTCCCTCTCTTTCCATCTGTGTCGGGTTGATTTAAAATTCCTTTCACCATGCTGGTAGGAACATATGTAGTAATTTTAGATTTAAGAATATAGACTCTAAAATATTTCAGAGCCTTCACCAATGCATAAGTTTGTTTTTCCATTATGTTGTATTTCAACTCTGAATCCCTCAAACTTTTACTGAAAAATGCAATTGGTTGTTCTTTTCTTTTTTCATTCCTTTGTAAGAGGACAACAACAATAGTATTATCATATGCGAAGAAGAAAATAAGAAAATCCTTAGAATAATCTGGGCTTGCCAACAATGGTGCTTCTCCTAGAGATTTCTTGATTTGATCAAATGAGTATCTAGATTATGGGGACCACTTAACCTCACTATCCTTTTTAATCATATCAGTTAAATCTTTGACCACCTCAGCAAAATTAGGTATGAATCTTATTAAAAAGTTAACTTTTCAGAGGAAGGATTGTATCTCTTTCTTGTTCCTTGGTAAAATAATAACCTGAATTGCTTCCACACATTGAGGATCAATATTGACTCCATCCTTTGATACAATGTGGCCGAGTAACTTTTCTTCCTGCATAGAAAAATGAGACTTTTTAGGATTTAGTGACAAACCATATTTTTTACATTTAATGAAATTTTGCTTCAGATGTTTTAAATGGTCTTCATTTGATTTAGAAAAAATAGTAATATCATCTAAATAAATCACAACAAATTTATCCCTTTCTCCCACAAATGTTATGTTTGTTGCTCGCTGAAATGTTGCTCCTACATTCGTTATCCCAAAGGGAATATTATTATACATGAATGTACCCCATGGTGTAGTAAAAGCAATCAGCTCTCTATCCTTTTCATGCACACCAATATGGTTATAACCTGAAAACCCATCAATCATTGAAATCCAATTAGAACCAACTACTTTCTGCAAAACATGGTCCATTTTAGGCAAAGAATAATTATATTTTAATGAAGACTTATTGAGGTTTCTAAAATAAACACAGAGTCTAATCACATGTAGAGCAAGGTTAATAGGGAAAACAACATCAATGCCATAAATCAATTGAAATGGAGACATTCATGTAGACCTTTTAGTGTTGATTATGTTGGCCTAGAGTGCAAATTTCAAATGAGAGTGCCAAGCTTTATTATTTTCAGTTAACATTTTCTTGATAACCCTCATTAAACTCTTATGTCATGATTCAACTAATCCATTACCTTGAGGATAGTAGGAATTTGAATGACCAATAATGATATTGTATTTTTGACAGAAATCTATCATAGCCAAAGACTTGAATGCTTGAGCGTTATCGGCTATGATTTTCCTAGGGCATCTAAACCTAGCTAAAATATTTTCTTCAAGGAATTTGATCACAACTACATCAGTAGCAAACCTATATACATATACATATACGTATATGTAAACATATGTGTGTGTGTGTGTGTGTGTGTGTGTGTGTGTGTGTGTGTGTGTGTGTGTGTGTATGTGTGTGTGCGCGTATACATATACATAAACATATACACACACATATACGTATACATACACATATACCTATACATACACACACAGAGATATATGTGTGTGTGTGTGTGTGTGTGTGTGTGTGTGTGTGTGTGTGTGTGTGTGTGTGTGTGTGTACATATATATGTATACATATGCATATACATATATACATATACATATATAGGTATATGTGTGTGTGTGTGTGTGTGTGTGTGTGTAAATACATGTACATATGTATATATGATATAATGGGCATCCACCCACTGCCATCAGAGTACTTTCGCAACGAAACATTTTCTTCATTAGTGCGTAATAGGAATCACAATTGTGATAATGCTTCTTCCTCATTGTTGCATTTTCCTTCCTTTCGATCTGATCATGCCACAATCCTGGTTGTACCTTCGTTATCTCATACTCACATTGTTCCCTATAGCACTAGAAAATAGATGCTATAAAATCATCAGTCTGTACTATCCAGTCTGTTGCATATTCACTTGCTGCAACTCGCCTTCTACTACAACTCGCTGCAACTGAACCATATGCATGCTGCTACTTACATCTTGTTGCAACACACACCATGTTGCATCTGTTAAAATATTCGATGTGTTCGTTTTACCATAGACAATATCACTATTGTCACCCAACCATAGGCACGCAGCCACCCCCGAGCACCATAACCTTTTCTAGACAGAATGATTCTGGAAGAAACACTAGAACCAACAGATAACCAAGAGAGAACATCTTTCTCCAAATATAGCTCACCAAACATAAAGTCCCAACGCCACAAAACAAGAACAATACTCAACTGCAATAGTTGCAGTTGCAGTTGCATTTACCAAGAATACCACCAAGAAATATCACCAAGAACACCACCAAGAGATACTAGAAGGTAGAGCTCACATCTTAGGCTAGATGGCACTGGAGAAAGAGACCAAGAAACACTCTATCCACCTTTCTATCTTGTAGTTGCAGCTCCAAACTTGCGTTATCCTTGACTGAGAGAGTGAGTGAAGTGAGTGTGTACAAATGAGCTAGATCGCCTCTTATTTATAGTGGTTCTTGTCACTTGTTTGGGCCGACTTATCCTTTTAGAAACTAATACTTTAATATTAATTCTTTTACTGAGCCGACTTGTCTTCTAGGATTTCTACACATTTGTTTAGGGTTTCTCTTCCTTCCAGAATATTTTATTCTAGCCAAAGGTTATACATGGAGGTTAACACCTCCCACAGCTACCATAATATCAACACTTCCTCCTAGCTACGGAGGTATTGACAAGTAGAATCATCATAGCCACACAGGCTATCTCATGATCACGTAGATCAACTCACAAGCAACATCACCACTATCAGTATCATTTGATAGCATCAATTGTATCATCTCTCGAGGTGATACTCCATCTAAGTAATCGGGTATGATGTTGAATAATTCACTCACTCAACAGAGTGATACAAGGACCATTCTTCTAATCCAGACATACGTCCTAGAAGAATGATTGTCCCAACAGATGTTGAATGTCCTCAATGGATCCAAGAACCATCCTCTCTACTGCATCATCTCTAAGTTGTATGATCATATCTCAGTTGTACTAGCATGATGCTTTGCATCATATCTAAGTTGAATGATCATATCTAAGTTGTACTATCATGATCATATCTAGCATGATGTGGAGTACCATCTACATCATCTCTATGTCATACTAGCACGACGTCAATGCACCATCTCTAAGTTGTACTCACATGATGTAGATCAATGCCTCTGCATCAACTCACTATCTATCTAGCTGGCAATCACCTCCAACACTACTGGTTGGTATACCATCCTAGGAAACCCCTTCAACACTACTGGTAATCTCCATGGAAATCCAGTAGTAGTACACAGTTACTGCAATTCTATCCAATATATCACAGTAGTGTCAATCCATAGTAGTACACAACTAATGTCCAATGGTACACAACCACTCCTAGTAGCACACAGTTACTAACCAGTGACACACAATCACTACCAGTGGAGCACATCCACCACAGTAGCATACAACTACTATCCAAAGACATACAGTCTCCACAACAATCAAATCATATCATTTGATATCATCCTGCATCAACAATGTCATCAATTGCATCACCTCTAAGTCATACTAGCATGATGTGAATGCATCTTATCTAAGTTGTACTGGCGTGATCTAGAGTATCATCTACATCATCTCTAAGTCATACTAGCATGAACATAACTAGCATGATGCAAGTGCATCATATCTGAGTTGTATGTCATATCTAAGTTGTACTCTCATGATGTAGATCAATGCCTCTCTGTGTCACCTCTAAGTTGTATGATCATCTCTAAGTTGTACTAGCATGAGCATATCTAACATGATGCCAA
Organism: Picea glauca; assembly: GCA_000966675.3. NCBI lineage: Eukaryota > Viridiplantae > Streptophyta > Pinopsida > Pinales > Pinaceae > Picea > Picea glauca. The sequence goes on along the minus strand of JZKD02S1674609.1, from coordinate 67,673 downwards.
TGCATCATATCTAAGTTGTATGTCATATCTAAGATGCACTAGCATGACATGAGCCATCTGCATCACCTCTAAGTTGTATGGTCATCTCTAAGTTGTATGTCCATCTCTAGGTTGTACTAGCATGGCCATATCTAGCATGATGTGACTCATAAGCATCGTCTCTAAGTTGTACTAGCATGAACATATCTAGCATGATGTCAATACATCATATCTAATTTGTATGTCGACCTCTAAGTTGTACTAGCACGATGCACCTCATGCCATTATATCATCCACAACTCCAACCATCTATATCATATCTGAGCTATACTAGCATGATGCAAGCATCATCTCTAAGTTATATGACCATCTCTAAGTTGTACTAGCATGATACAAATATGCAACTCACGTATATTCCATGATGCCACATATCAGAGCTCCCTCCCAACCAAGGAAGTCATCTCCTCCCTTTCAACCAAGGGAGCAATCTCCATGAGCCCCATCTTGTCCCTCAAGTATGCAAACTTTATCTTGGACAGAGGCTTAGTCAAAATATTTGTTGTCTACTCATCAGTGGAGATATACTGGAGAACCACTTCTCCCCTCTGGACTTTATCACAGAGTAAATAGTACTTGATCTCAATGTGCTTCGACCTGTCATGGAACACGAGGTTCTCTGAAAGCTTAACACATCTTTTATTATCACAATATGTCACAGTCGAATCCAACACCTAATCAAATAGTTTAGAAACCAACTTACATAGCCATAATGCTTCCGTACAAGCATCACAAGATGCAATATACTCTGCTTCTGCAGTGTTGAGTGCAACAGACTTTTGTTTCCTGCTAGCTCATGATGTCATAGCAGATCCCAAACTGAAGCATATACCAGAAGAACTCTTTCTATCATCTGCACTCCCTACCCAATCTGAATCAGTAAATCCATGTAGTTGTACTTCATTGTTTGAGGCATATCTCAAACCATAATTTAGCGTCCCACGAAGATACCTCAAAATGTGCTTTGCAACTATACGATGCTCATGTCTAGGTTCCACCTCGAACTGGCTCAACATGTTCACAAAAACGCAAATTTTCAGCCAGGTATTAACCAAATACATTAATGAGCCAATCAACAGGAACGAGTCTATTGGATCAGAATCAAAGTCTCTCGAATTCCTTAGATCTATCACCATGGGAGTTGTCATGGATTTGCAATCCATCATCCCAAACTTCTGAACGATCTTTACAACATACTTCCCTTACCCTAGGAAGATTTCACCACGCTTTTGTTATACTTCTAGTCCCAGATAATAATGCATGAGACCAAAATCCTTCATATTGAATTCAAGGATAACTCACTCTTACACTGAATAATGAGAGGCTCTACACCTATCGGAAACAAATCATCAATATATAGTAGTCAGATCACATGTGCATCATTCACAACCTTGTAATAAGGATATGGATTAGCATAGCTCTTGGAAAATCCAAGTCTTGTCAAGTAACTGTCAATTTGTGCATACCAAGCTATTGGAGCTTGCTTGAGTTCATACAAGGCCTTCTTTAATCTGCATATATGGGTTTCTCTCGGGTGTACCTCAAAATCTTGAGGTTGTTCTATGTATACTTCTTCCTCAATTACTCCATTGAAAAAAGTGGTCCTTACATCCATCTGATGTAAAATCCAACCCATGGATGTTGCAAGAGATATGATGGCTCTAATAGAGGTGTATCTAGAAACTTGAGCAAATGTCTCATCATAGTCTCCTCCCTCCTACTAGGAGAACCCTCTAGCCACAAATATCGCCTTATATTTATCGATATTCCCATATACTGCATGCTTTATCTTGTAAATCCATTTTGAAGTTACTACCGACTTTCCTTCAGGTCTAGGTATCATAGCTTCCTTCCATTCTTTCTTCTTGACTGACATCCAAAGATCTTCAAGTGTTTAACACTTGGCTTCTTTATGGAGAAAGCTTCTTTTGGAGTCATGTTCTTCAATATATGATGAGGACTTATATTCTGAACATATACGACTGTCATAGTTGCTTCTCCCCATAGAAATATGGATAAATTATGGTCATTCATCATTGACTTAACATATTCTTCAATGGATCGGTTCTTTCTTTTTGCTACATCATTTTGCTGAGGATTGTAGAGAGTAGTGAGCTCCCTCCTAATCCAGACCTATCTGTAGAATGTCTTGAAATCATCTGAGGTGTACTATCTTTCTTAGTGAGGAGGTTGACATTGGTCCACACACATCTGAGTGAACGATGTCCAAAACTTCTTTTGCTTTCCACACTTCCTTTAGAATTGGTACTTGGTGAGATCACATGCCTCACCACTTGTTGGATTCATGTGCTCCATTTTTGTAACTATCATTGTAATTGCTTCTGAGAGATATCGCTTGTGACCTACCCGGAACAAGAACAACAAGAGAAAAAGTATTTCCAATAACATTTTCATAAGAACATATCTATGGTAACAAGGATCATAGAATTACCAAGGTGACCTGCCCGGGAACAAGAAATATCTCCTAGAGGAGATATTAGTTCATTTTGCAAACAAGTGTAACAAGCATCTATATCGATAGCACTTACATGCAACCAAGTATACCTAGCAGTAATATAACCTTTCAAAGATTGTTGTCACGACTATATCAACTATCAAACTTGATATGTGCAAATCTTAACAATTTGATCAATCAAAGCTATACCCTGGAGCCTCAATTGTTTGTTCCTTTGTATGTATTGAATCCAGGATCATTGTTTGGACAAGGTCTCTTGTACATTCCCTGCAAAACACACTCATGCTTTTGTTGGATGATATAACATGAAAAACATATACAAGTGCATACCTGTGAAATTTGCAGCATCGTTCAACTTCTCTTCTAATCTGAAACTAGACACCATCATGACAAGAAGAGGTTAGAAACCAAATAAAAAAGGTTTAATTATTAGAACAAGCTAGAAACCCTAAAATTTTAACTTTGACCACAACATCAATTTTGACCAAAAGTCAATCTTTGACTAGTCAACCTTTGACTTTGACTTTGACTTTGTCCAAAAACTCAAACTTGACATTTTTGCTTGCTGAGAGTACCAACAAGTGAACTAGACTAAGGTGCACTAGAATTTCCAAGATTTATGCCAAACTTCTCACTTGAAGTGCCCAGAAGGTTAGGTTAGGGTTTGTTGCAGCTGAACAATCAGAAACCCTAGCTACAACTGCAATTGGTGCCACAACGAGCTTAACAAAGAACTTCCACGCTACCTTCCAGTGATTAGACTATCCTGAAGGTGGTGTGGGCCCATAACCTATTAAAATATTCGATGTGCTCGTTTTACCATAGACAATATCACTATTGTCACCCAACCATAGGCACACAGCCACCCCCGAGCACCATAACATTTTCTAGACAGAATGATTCTGGAAGCAACACTAGAACCAACATATAACCAAGAGAGCACATCTTTCTCCAAATATAGCTCACTAGACAGAAAGTCCCAACGCCACAGAACAAGAACAATACTCAGCTGCAGCAGTTGCAGTTGCAATTGCACTTACCAAGAATACCACCAAGAAATATCACCAAGAACACCACTAAGAGATACTAAAGGTAGGGTGCACATCTTAGGCTAGATGGCACTAGAGATAGAGACCAATAAACACTCCATAGTATCCACCTTCCTATCTTACAACTGCAACTCCAAACTTGCACTATCCTTGACTAAGAGAGCGAGTGAAGTGAGTCTGTACAAATGAGCTAGATCATCTCTTATTTATAGTGGTTCTTGTCACTTGTTTGGGCTAACTTGTCCTTTTAGAATCTAATACTTTAATATTATTTCTTTTACTGAGCCGACTTGTCTTCTATGGGTTTCTACACATATGTTTAGGGTTTCTCTTACTTTCGGAATATTTTATTTTAGCCAAAGGTTATACATGGAGATCAATACCTCCCACAGCTACCATCATATCAAAAACAACAACATGTCTTTGCTGCAACACAGCTTCTGCTATAACTCACCTTATGTTGCAACTCCCTACAACTCACCTTCTGCTGCAACTCATTTATACATGTAGATTTTCTTGCCATGTGCCTACTACAGTAACACACATCTCTTTGTTGCAACATGTCCGTTGTTACAATGCACCTCTGCTGCAATATGTCTTATTTGTTGCAACACATATTTGGCAGTAATATGTCTCCTGTTACAGTACGCCTTTGATGGGGTAAGTCTCTCGCTACAACACATAACCCACAATCGAGACAACAACTTATGTTCACATCTTCGGTACATAGACAAAACCCTCAACACTCATAGAACCAGAGCACTCATCCTCCCCATGGAAGACCATGAATTCCAACACGACCTTTTATAGACTCGTGCCACCTGCATAGCCATATCATGCAACACTATTCTCTACAGGATTTACTCATTCATGCACTGACATTATCTCGCACATAATCATGTCAAGAACATAGTGAATACATCCTACAAGATATCAGGCATATGCACACATAGAAAGATTACATTTGCAACAATAATTATTTTATTCATTCGTACATGGTACAATACATCAGTTCTAAGATCGTTCACAACTTACAAATTATGTTGGGTTATTAGGCCAGAGGCCATGGCAACCTCAACCACTCATATCTCACGAGATCTCTTCTCTCATTAGTTCTACCATCTCCCTTGCAATCTCTTCAATGCAGTGTTTTATTTTCCCATAAATTGTTTTCTTCAGTTTCCCTAGCAACTCCTCACGCCCTTTCATCTTCCTACTTCCAATTTGTCCTTTCCTCAATGACTCTTCGCCTGTTACGCATCCTTCAAGCTTCAACCTCAAAACATGCTCCTTCAACACATCCACACTATTTTTGTAACAACTCGTATTATACAACGTAACCGTCCAGGCATGCACTTGTCTTCTATTCGTCCATTCAATGGCAACGCTTCCAACTGTCCCACTGTGCCAACTCTGCAGCATTCAATCGATCTGCACAACTCTTGTTACTCTTGGAAGTCTGTCTCATTCACATCCTATAACAACCAATCATTGTTGTAACAACTCTATCACGTCCCCATAATTGTCTTCGTCATGCCATCCCCAAGATGACCGAGATGCAAGAGGATAAATCAACTAGTTGAAGTTCAAGAGAAAAGAACCCTGGTGTATGACAAAATTAAAGAATATGGGGATAAGATGAAGAATATCTTCAACAAAAAGGCCAGGCCTAGGATTTTTGTGAAAGGAGACATGGTTCTCCTTTGGGATAAAATACGTGAATACCCTGGAAAGCATGGGAAGTTTGATAGCTTATGGCTAGGATCATATGTCATAGAGGAAATCTACGCCCAAAATCCAAATTCTTTCCATTTGAATAACCTGGAGGGACAATGGTTTGATTGTCATGTTAATGGTAGGTACCTGAAACACTTCATACAATCCTAAGTGCATGCATGTGAGTTGGCCTATGAAAGTTCCACCTTGTATAATAATATTTCTTTCAATTTTTTCAGTTATGTACTTTTCTTTCCTCTATATATGTCCTTACTTTTTATTTTTCAGGTCTAGTTTTTCACTCATACTATAAAAAGCATTTTGATTCCATGGCCTAATGGATTAAGGCACCAACTTGCTCACTTCAAAGTATAGATCTTGGCACATCACAGGGAGTAGCCATCCCACATAAGGAGTTGATGTTATCATCTTGCTAAGCTTGACGTCACCTTTTTGAGCCCAAAGCACTTACTTGGTCAACCACATTCAAAACCAAGCCTTTCCTTCACAACTTTCACATTTCCAAGGGTCCCTTCATACTTCACAAAATTTCCCTTGATCTTTCAACACTTGGCATGCTTCAGGAATATCTAAAAACTTGGCTTTTTCCTCCTTTTTTGAACTTTGCTTCCCGTTGATTTGGATAAATAAAGGGTTGATATAGATATTAACCTTCCTCTCATACTAAGAGGGGAGGAGGGAAATATTGAAGGACATGGTAGGACCTTCCATGTGTTTCTCAGATATGACTCTGATCCATTGAGAAGGTAGAGGGCCAGAATGGTTGACAAGGCTTCATGGGTCACAATTCAAGTAAACAATGGTGGGAAAAACCCACCAAACTAGAAAATCAATACAAAGGTTAATCATAGTAGGCATGTCATAGTGAATGAATACATGGAAAGAGATGGTTATGGAACCAATCCAATAAGTTGAGACATCATCCTCAACTACAAGGATGTACCCCATACCCGTAGGATGAGTCTAGCCATAGGAGGGATGATTGGGAGCCTTTTTCTTAGGAGTCTTGTGAGCTTCTTCTTCTTCCTTTCTCAATTAATAAAATTTATGTCCAAGGACATCCTTCTTTTTCTTACAAGACAATTTTGTCTCAAAAGGCTCATGCTTGGGCATAAGGTCCTTCTAAATCTTAAGCTTAGCATTTACTTCCATGAAAATAGTTTTTGGTTTAAAAGTTTGATTAGTGGTATTAGTTGACTCTTTTTATTTGAGGTTGGTGCATGGTTAATTCCTCAACATGTCTAACTATAGACCTTTTCAAGTTACTAAAAAATTGCCTAAACACTTATACATCTATTGGGTAGAGCTTGAAAGGCCCACTCAATCTCACAAAATAGATATTTCCATATTTATTAATATCAATATAGCTTTTTGAGGAAGCACCTACAACAAATTATGAATAGGAAACCTAGGGAATTGAGATACACATGACAATGAAACAAATACATCTCTACTAAAAAAAAATTATAATCCGTTGAGAGGACAATGAGAGTATTTAGGAAAACACCATCATTGTTGAATGGTAGTTGTGTAGAAAAAAGGTATCCCTAAGTGTAACATAAAAAAAAATCCTTAGTCATATTATGGATACTCCTAGTAATATTCCAGTCATAAGGCCACCATGATTCTTACATTTAAGTCTTGTTCTTACTCTTAAATAAGGTTCTACCAACAAAATAACCTAGTAAAACATGTAACCATAAAAGCAAATATGAAAATGTTTCTATGAATGAAGTAATATTTATTAAAAGCAAATTATGATTTAAAAATTAGCAACTCTCCTCTATTTTTCATTAGAACTTTATTCTTCAATGAGAGGTTGGATAAAGATGGTGAAGTTTGATTAATATTTTTGTATTCGAGTGTTCCCAAGAGTACCGACACCTATTAAATCCATTGCACACAATTATAATAATTAGAAACCATGTGCGTGACTATTACAAAAGCTAATCTATAAATAAAAACGATGTGTTTCATTTAATCAAGGTTCAAATGAGATCATGTAGTTAGAAATGATTATATAGAGAATGCTTAATCAAAAGATATGTAAATAGAAATAGCAACAATGACTTCTCAGTGGATGTTTTCCCCTAATAAATAAAATAATATATTGAGAAATAATTTATGAACCATTAAAAATCACTTATCCAATATTTAACCAACTTAACCACCCTAATTCCCTTCACCATTACCTTTCCCATACATAAAGGGTAAGCTAGTTTTGCTAGTTTTAAATTATTGAAACATGACAATGCTTCTTTCTCCTGGTGCACTTAGTATAATGTAGAGTAGATTGTAATTTGCCTTGCACACAAAGGGATGAAAAGAATAAGCCCTTTTTTATTTGCTAAATTAAATAATCCCTTTAAATATGTGGCTTTTTCTTTCGTCCCCATAGTTTGAGCTAACGCCTTTGACGTTTTTTTTTTTTTTTTTTAATATAGTTTTATGTTATCTTATACACTTTTTTTTTTTTTTTTTTTTTTTTTTTTTAATTAGCTTTTACTTTTTATTAAGTTATATATTTTTTTTTTTTTTTCTATTCATATTTTGATGTTGTTAATGTTTTTTGGGTTAATATTTAGATGATGTTAATGTTTTATGGGCTAAGATTTTAGAGTAATAAATGTGGCATGGTTATTAGATAAAAAATGTTTTATTGCAATTAAGAAAAATGTAAAATTTAATCACAATAAGTATTTTTTACAAATTTCATTTTGAGTTTATAAAGGTGTTTTTGAATCATCGTCTGCAGTTATTTAGTTTGAAACAAAGTGACAAATAATGTAATGATTAAAAATAAATTATTGAGTCAGATAAGCAATTTGACCAATAATAATAATAAAGAAAATTTTCATAAGTAACTTGCAGAATGATGGAGAAATGAGCATCAACACCTATAATGTCTTAATATTGAACTATGGAAATCAACTTCACATTCAATAAATAATAATTATGTGTTGGAGTACGCTTCACCTATTCTAGAAGCCAACGTTACATATGTACCGGGGAACAAGAATAGATGTTAGTTTTTTGAGTGACTTGTTGATATAAATCCACGATCATAAAAGGATATCTAAGAAACTCTCCCCAAAGTGGAAAAAATAAATAAAAAAAATACAAATAACTTCATCCACCAATAATGAATTAGACCTCTTAAATAGCCTTCATGGGATGAATTAAGGGTAATGAGAGAATCACAAGGTAACAAAATATATCACAACATGCCTTTTATGATACTTATAATTATAGAGGTGGAGGTCTCTATGTAACTTGTTGTTATCTCTCCTTAACATGGAAGAAGTGTGTTATTTCTTTTTTTTATATGTAGTGACATAGAGCACAACATTTTATAAATATCCCATAATTATGTGAAGAAAACACTTTATGTAGTGCATAATAATGACATGGTTGCATACTCCCATGGGGAGACACAAACTATTGTAGAAAGGGGTGAATGAACATGAAAGTGTGTAATATGAGACTATAAGATAAGGCCAAAATTATTAGTTTTGGATCTTTCGAGGCCCCATTTACAGATTCATGTACAATAAATATGGCTTTAGATATAGCTAGAGGGAATAAGTGAGTGGTTTTGGATGTCTTATTTGCGAAATCTAAGGGGTGTGATCGCCTAGATAAAAACTTCAAAGCGGTAATGGATAGTTAAAGGAAAGTGCTAAAATAAGTTTAAAGCGTGTCAAATGGAGTGAGGATGATGCTTAAGCAATTATTTTGGTAACTATCCTCCACACAATTGCATAATATGTATGCAAATGCACAAAGTGCATATGTATGTAGGGATCTTCATTGAGCTTGTGATTATGGGGCAAGTTCAATGTTTGTTGTTATATTTACCATTCAATACAAAAAGACTCATATGTCATGATGTTACAAAGTGTCAAAATGTCTAACAATCGTAAGTGATCTAATTAAGCAATGATTGCAAAGTTTTATAATGATACATGCTTATAATGGGGATCTCTTCACTCCTCATTGTTGTGTGCAATGTATGATGAAGGAAGGATCTTGCACATTTGTTCCTTTGTGTGCCTTTACTTATGCAAGAGTATTGATGAGTAAGGACAATGTGGTAGACTTGTGAACTCTAATAGTTAATAAGCCTAGAGATTGTCCCTTACACAACTTGTGTGTAAATGTTTTCACTTGATTTTAATTGGTTCAATAGTTAACAATAATTCAAAGGTGTGATGGATTTTAATTGACAAAAAAATCATGAGTGTGATACGATTGTGGAGATTATTTGCTAAAAAAATAAAGAATCACCTTCTTTAAAATAAAATAAAAAGGTTACTTATGTTGATAAAGAATATAATACATAAATGTGTACATACATGCATGCATATTTGAAGGCCAAGAGGAAGGTTGTCAAGCCAGATTATGCCTCAAGGGTACATCCACACATGTATCACTACATGAGAGTGCATTGCAATTTAAATTACATCTTTAATTCATACAACAACCTCTCTTTATAACCAATAAGAGAAATAACATTGTGACTAAAGACAATTTCCAACATAACTTCCACAAAAGATATAGATTATAATTCTAGACCCCTCTAAAGTTGAATGGGATAATAGAAACATTGTGACCTAGAAACACATATTTCCATTGATTCTAATTGAAGAAAATGATTTGTCAAGTGTTGTAAATATAATTATAGAAAGTGTGAGTAACCTTGCATCCCAAAAATAGGTGACATGTGGTTCAAATATGGCCACAATCCGTGCATACCTCCTTTGTGAGGCCCATTCACGAAAGGTGCCACTTAGAAGACATTGCCAAAAAACTAGAAGCCAATTAAAGACTCACATCTTAAAGGAGAGTCTAAAAGACCATACCATATGGAGCTATTTCACCCATTTTGCTACTACATTTGTCACACTCGATCCTGTATTCAACTTCCCGTGGAAAGACAAGGAGGAACTGAGATAACAATACATTTTTTTTTGTAGATCTGGATGGGATTACCATAGTTCAACAATCATTCTCTATAAATAGGTATCAATGTATGAAGGTTGAAGTTATAAAGAACATCTGTTGGGTTTAACTATTTGATCTCCTCAATTTCCATGTGATCTCAATGAAGTAAGACAAACTCTCAAGACAAATCATGCCAAGAATTCCAAGCTTTAGAATTTATGTCCCAAAGATACAACTACCTCAAATTCCCTTTTTTGCTAACCTCTTGGGGAGAAATATTAGTGCATGCACTAAATTAGATGACATATCTTTCTATGGACAAATTGAATGGTATGCTAGATCAAATTCTCATCTATAACCATTCCAATGCCAAGGAAGAGAAGACACAACTATTTTTCATTGTTTTATATGATTTGAAACATAATAGAACCATTAACATTGATGTCCCAAGGAGTAGTTATGACATCACTAATCAAGAAGAACACATTTATCTTGTTAATATTTCCTACCAAAGGTGATTTTGAATTGAAGAAAAATATGTCATGGCTCATCCCTGCCCTGTTCAACAAAACAACGTATTCCTACATAAGATGAACACCTTAGTAATTACTCACACAACTAGATCAAAGATCATAACACTAATGTTTTTACATGGTTAAAACCCTTGAAGAGGGAAACAGTCCACGACCCTAGCTAATTGTTGGTTGTGGAGCCTGATTATCTTCTTGATTTAGAGGTCTTTTACTTTCAGTCATGTTTATACCCCATGAAGTATTTACACCCCAGAAGTATGTACACTCTTCCACGCGGGGGAGTGCAGAGGGGGGGGTACCCCCTCTGCGGGGTCTGGGGGGGATATCGCCCCGACTGGGGGGTCTGGGGGCAAGCGGGCCCCCAGCGAGGGTTCGGGGGCGAAGCCCTCGAAGCAAAAATTGCCTTGTAAAAGTATATTGTAATTTCATTGTAAATCTGGACCATTCATTATAAGGTTGCAGATCTAACGATAGAGATTATGTTAGGATTTTTTTCCCTAGAAGGAAACCCTCTTTTATGAGGGAAATGTATTGCGACTATGTATGTTGGCGAGTATTGTATTCTGAGAGAGGAGACTGTGAGAGAAAGAAGAGGAAGTTACA
>JZKD02S1674609.1:33892-52475 GCA_000966675.3 Picea glauca | reverse complement strand
TAGCCCACACTGGGTGAACCACGTAAATCTGTGTCTCTCTTGTATTGTGTATCTTCTATGTTTTGTTTCCGCATTTGTTTTATTTTATTGCTCCACGGTCCTGTTTTTCTAACACTAACATCGGCAATTGAAGTAATATATTAATGCTAAAAAAAAAAACATTTTACAAGAGAGTTTTTCATAATCAATCATTAGAAAATGACCCCCCGTGATCTTTAAATAGAGATCGTGGACCAATAGGGTGTTAATCCATAGATCAATATATCCATTAAGATTGAGGAGAATATGAGTCATCATATCACTCTATGTCTAGAACATACCATGACCATCGGATTACATAACTACAAATGCATACTAAAGAAACACACTTTTACCTAAAGACATATTAGACCAAGTTGAACTTAACTAACTCCTAAGTGTCTAAATATCCTAACATCCCCCCTTAAGAACAACTTGGGATAGGATTGAAGGATTTACAAAGGTGATACAATAGGAGAAGGAATGAGGCCTCCATGCATAGAAGGTGGATTTAACATCCATATGATGGACCTCCCATCTATGTGTCGCAGCAAGGGCTAGCACAAGGCGGATGGAATTCATTTTGGCTATGGGGGAAAAGGTTTCATTGTATTCAATTCCTTCAACTTGAGAGAATCCTTCGGCAGTTAACCAAGCCTTATGTCTTTCAGCACTTCCATCTGATGCATACTTAGCTCTATATACCCATTTACATCTGACAAGTTTTTCCTTATGGAAGAGGTACAAGATACCAAGTATTGTACTCCATTAAAGAAAGGTATTCTTGATTCATTTTCACGTCCCAATATGGATGGGTGGAAGCTTCTACAAACATGTATAAATCATGAGTATCTAAAGCTTGAGCCAAAAAAGAGGAGGCTCACTAGAATTGTGAACATGTCTGAGGTTGATCTGAAGGATCATTGGCAAGATCACCAACTGGTTCTCGTGTTGAACGGACCCATCTGGGAAGCAGTGGTGGTAGTGTCGATTTATGTTCAATGGATTAATTTGGAGGAAGGTGAGCAAGTGGAGGTATATTTTCATCATCATTGTCATCATCTAAAGAAGAAACTAGAATAGGAATAAAAGATGGCACAAACGCCAAATTAGGCTTGCAAGCCAAGATATTTTCATCAAATTTAACATCTCTTCTAATAATTATTTCATTAGGATGAGGTTGAAGAAGTTGGTAACCTTTGACATTTTCATAATATCCAAGAAAAATACACTTCTCACTTTTATGTTGTAGTGTTTTCCTTTTCTCATCAGGAATGTGAGCCCATGCTACACTACCAAATACATGGAAGTGGCTTACATCTGGTTTAATTTTAGTTCATGCTTCTTCCAGAGTTATATTTTTTAATGCCTTTGTGGGAGTGTTATTTAATATGTAATTGACACAATTGATGGCTTCCACCCAATAATGAAGACTTAATACTTATATTGGATTGTACAATTAGCCATTTCTTTTAATGTACGATTCTTTCTCTCGACAACACTATTTTGTTGTGGTGTATATGGAATAGTATGTTACATTTGAATGCCTTGTGCAATGCAATAACTTTTAAATTTGTTGTTCATATATTCACCTCCATTATTTGTTCTTAACCTTTGAAGTTGATGTCCAGATTGTTTTTCTACAAGGGCTCTTGAGGCCAAAAACATGTCAAAAACTTCACTCTTAAGTTTTAAGTAAACCCAAGTGTGTCTGGAGAAGTCTTTAATGAAAGTTACGAAGTACTTGCACCTAGAGAAAGAAGGAGAAGAAAGGGTACCACACAAATCACCATGAATAAGATAGAAAGGGGTCAAGGTGTGCTAAGAGGCAAATTTGTCAAAACTTTCTCGATGATGTTTGCTGAGAACCAATCGACACAAACACCATCTTTGAATGAAGCAAGAGGACAACCAATCACCATATTTTGATTACATAGTTGTTGTGATGAACGGTAGTTTAGATGACCAAACTGCTCATGCCAAAGTTTGCTCAAGTCATTACTATGAGAAAAAAAAATTGATGGAAAAGATGACGACCCAAAGTTTTCAAATTCGTACAACCTAGTAATATCATCAACCATTCCAGTTGCTAGGACACACGTAGGATTTTTTTTAAATCCTTGATTACAACTTGGTGAGGTGAAAACTCTATGGTTTTACCTTCACCCAAATGAGTGACCTGATACACTGATAGAAGGTTGCATGAAAGACTTGGAACAAATAATACATCATTGAAATGATTGTTATCTACATGAAATGTTCTAGACCCTGCAACATTAAGAGATCTATCATCACCAACAAATATTTATTTTGTGTGACATTCATTACGAGCATAAATTTTGGTTTTATCCTTAGCCATATGATAACATGATCCATAATCAATAAGCCACTCATCAGAAGAAGAACTAGATGTTGCATTGAAGGAAAATATAGAAGCAAAGAGTGCAGGTCCATCAGAAGAAGAGTTAGAAGAAGAGGAATCAAGATTGATGTTGTGCTTCTTCATTGTTGCTTCTAAGACTTCCATCCTATTAAAACATTTAGACTCCATATGACCATCTCGCCCACAAAAATTCCAATGCTTGTTAGTCTTCTTACTTTTTGATTTTTTTCCTTTGTCACTATTGGGAGTAGAAGTTGGTTGAAAGGGTTTGGAAACATTGTTTTGCTTATTGTTTTTGCAAGGATGTTGCTTATTTGGATGCTTGGTTTTGTCTTTCTGTTCGACCACTAAGGCTTTGTTAGATGTACTTGCAATGTTGATCACTCCAAGTTACAAGATCTTATCTTGATCTCTAATCAAAGAATCACAAAACGACTCAAGAGTGGGAGCTTGGTAAGCACTCCCTAGAGCTTCTATGGTGGCATAAAAGGTAGATACAAAGACATAATATGCACTTCCGAGCTTAACAAGAATAACATATATGCATTGACCATCCTTAGATCTATTTTATAGTCTTTAAGTAAAATTCTAAGTGTTTTGAACTCAGATAAATAATATTCAATGTAATAAAAATCATTGGCACTTAAAGTCATTAACTAATTTTCAATCTGGTGGACTAGAATCACAAGTTTAACAAATACGACTTCTAGCTTAGCCTAGTCTTCATCTGGGTCATCAATTTCTTGAAGGTGAAACCATAAATCATGAGAGATGGACATTCTGATTAGACCACGTGCTTCTTCATTCTTATTATCCCATTTAGATTTATTTTCAACATTATTGGGGGCTTTTTCTTTTCTCAAGGTAATCTGGTACAATCCTTTACTTCTTGGTACATCCTCCATATGGGATTTTCATGATAAATAGTCGATATTGGTAAGAAACATATCACTTGTAGAAACCATATTAAATTATGCAAATAATATGGATTCAAAATATAAAAATTACTATCTATAAGGAAATCTCTTGAAAAAATAGATCGTTTAAAAAAATGGCACTAAAAACGAACTTCAGATTTGAAACTTATGCCTTTTTAAAAAATGGCATAAATAGTAGCCAAAGTGCCACATGTGAGGTAGAAGTTGGGCCATGTGGTAATGGATGCACAATGAGGTGGTTGAGTTAAAAAAAATCCCTTCCTTCTAACTTTGCGCGATTTTTACAAATATGTTACTTATGAAGTGACCCTCTTTTATAAAATAAGTGAGAATCACTTTTACAATGAAGTTACTTTGTAACTTAAAGTTGCATGCAAAAAATTACTTAAAAAACAAGGTTGTGTGGCAGCGTAGTCCTTGCCAACGAGGTTAGAAAACAAATTGTGGAAAATGGGGTCGAATTGTAAATGACAAAAATGGTGTGTGCAACATGTATATCACGGAACATGGGGCAAAAGTAAATGACGATTGGCCTTTAGAGCACCATTTATTTTTTGAAAGTATATAACAAACTACAAATTTTTGACAGTGGAAGAAAAAATTTGGAAATTTAAATGCATTTTCCATATGGATTGGTGAAAGATAAAAATGTATGAAGACATAAATTTAAAAGGAGATACGAAAACAATTTTATTTGAAATATGTAAAAAAATAAAAGTTTGTTACATACTACTGGAAATTTTGAAATGTATATGACGGAAATGTTGTGTGCAACATGTATATCACAGAACATGGGGCATAAGTAAATGACGCTTTTCATGTAGAGCACCATTTATTTTGAAATATATAAAAAAATAAAAGTGTGTTACATATAAAAATTTAAATGCATTTGTCAACATGGGGCATAAGTAAATGACGCTTGGCATGTAGAGCACCATTTATTTTGAAATATATAAAAAAATAAAAGTTTGTTACATATAAAATTTAAATGCATTTGTCATACAGAGTGGTGAAAAATAAAAATGTATGAAGACATAAATTTAAAAGGAGATAAGAAAACAGTTTTATTTGAAGTATGTCAAAAAATAAAAGTTTGTTACATACTACTGGAAATTTTGAAATATACAAAAAAAATAAACTTTGTTACATATTAATCGGAATTTCAATGCGTTTGTCATGTAGACTGGGATTGGGGCTCCCGCGGACCATTAGAGAAATATGTACAAGAAACAGGACTATAGAAAGAAGATAGAGTGCAATACCTGCAAAAAAAAAAATTGAAACGTATAAGTGTTTGCCTACACATCTCTATTTAAGAAAGTGGAATAACTAGGTTGATAAACAAAGCAGGATGCGATCAATAGACTTGCAGTGAGGGCACATATGATCCCTTTGGCTATTTGCTTGCGGCTGTCGGTTCATTGATGTCGCCGACGGCTGCGGTTTCAATGATGTTGTTGATGGCTGCAGAAATCCTGGCAACTGCCTGTTGCCTTTCGTCGACGGCCTGCTTCAATTGCCTTTCGAGCCATTCTTGAATGTAGCTTCTCATTGGGGCGACATTTATCTCATTCTGAATTTTTATGTTGAAAAGATCGTTTTCTAATTCCCGGAAGTCGATAGAAAGATTACACAGAGCCTGATGAATTTTCTCATTTTGTACTGAATATTTGACTATCTAGTCGTCGACATGAGCTTGATCAAAGTGAAGGATGTTGTAAAACTTTTGCAGAGACAAGGCCTTAAACATAGAAACCTGTTTATCGAACTCTTTCCTGGTTAAGGGAAAGGAGTTTGCGATTAAGTCGGGGTCTTGGAAGTTGTTGGTTTTTCCGACTAAGTCTATTCTTGACAGCCTTGTGAATAATTTATCTTTCTTCGATATGGCTTGTTCACATGACTGAACAATGAGATGCATGTTCTTCACTTTTCTTTCCAACATGAATTCAATTGACTAATCCGGTTTTGGGATGGAAGATCTTGTTCTCTTCTTTTTGTTTCTGTCATATTGTTGATAATGGTGCCAAAAGGAAGGATTGTTTTTAAAAAGAAATTTTCTTCATCTTTTAACTCCGCCTGCAAATGTTCGAGCAAACTATGTGCCATGGTTCCAAGGGAAGTGATGGTTTGTGATGTTTTCCACGCCTCGGTAACCAGTTCCATTATTTTCTTGATATTATTCTCCACATATCCTCTACAGAATGCGAGCAGGGTGGAGGATGTTTTTATGTTGGTTGCAGGGGTGGCAGGCATGGCTATTGCCAAAGGATTGACAAGCAATGGCATAGGAATGAAATCCTCTTCCAATTCCTTGACCCGATCCTTCAGTCTGGCATTCTCAGTCTCGATGCCTCCAATGGAATCATGAAGTGCTTCTCCGCTTGCGGTGTGAAGTTGACAAATTTGGGACGGCCGCATGTTGGCAAGGGAAACCTTTGAACAAGATTTTCCTTTCTTATTTTTAACATATTTTTTCTCAATTAACATTTTTTTGGACTAGCTATCAAAAACAACGCTCTAGAACATGAAGGATTCAACTTCGTAAAAAATTTGGGTAACGGATATGTATATTGGACGGCTATGTTGGATGGCATCTCAGGGTTGATCAAGGAAGAGGAGCATGTTATCCAGATCAGTGTCAAGTTCCATGTTCTCACTCTGAATTTTTGGCTCTTCTGCCTACCCACATTTTTTTTTTCTCTTCTTCTCTACTGGAAGCTTGTGAGAACTATCAATTTTAGAGTGAGGAGGGTCGTTATCTCCTCCTCCATTTGAAGAACTCTGAGTTTCTTTGTTGCTGTGGTGGGTCGTTGGAGCGATGCTCCAGTATGTCGTACTTTTTGGAGTGTTATTTGTCGATTGAACACTCTTGTCACCGGGGCCTTTCCCCTGTTGCGTGTACAATTTAGTGCAGCTTTGCACTGTGTTCACATCGTCGACATCAGAGGCAGGAGCGTTGTCGCCACTGTCTCTGTTTTTGGGCAGGTCTTTTTAAAAAAAATAATTGTCGAGGTCAAGTGTTTGTAAATGTTGTCGAAAAATATTATAGGGGTCGAACCCTCTTATGATTTCAGCATATCTCAGGTTGGAGATGCTAGAATATGCTGCGAATTCGTCAATTTTGTGACGTTTTTCAACACGAACTCCCCTACTTTCCAAGGCAGAGGAATGAACTGTCTTTTTTTCTTCTTTTGCAACAGATGCAACCAATAATTGTATTGTTGTGCTACTTCTGCAATGAACATTATGTCCGTAATGTGACATGGAAGGAGAGCAGGTTTTTTCGTGGAGCCAAAAATTCTTATGACAGTGTAATTATCCAAATGTTCAAGTGTCCCCTTCCTGTCCAAAAAATTGGTTGTCTGTTCAGATATGTGGGGAGCATCTTCTCCTGACAACAAAACTTTGAAAACAGACACGGAGCCATTTAAAACTTCATAGAAATAGTGGGAAGCCTTGTGCTTCCACAAGGCCTGGTACCAGAACGTTACTGGGTGGAATTCACAGTTGACATTCTTGGAGAGAGATAGTTGTGGAAACCGACAGCAATGAGCTATCACAAAAACTAAATAGGACAACATACAAAATTTCTTTTCCCTTTTGAAGCTTGACAATTGGGAACAAATTTCATGGGAAATTAACTTACCCCAAACAAAAATGGCTTGTTCGTTGACTGTGAAATACAAAATATAAAGAGCCATCCGGGAAACACTTGTTGTGGACTCCTGTCCCATTATTCTTGTAAATCGCCAGCCGATTCAGCGATATGGTTTTCTAATTGAAATAACCTGGAAGCTTGTAATATCTTCAGGAACTAGAAGCAGTTTTCCAATAAATGGGCAAGAGGTCCAACCCGTTATTATGCTTTGCTAGGAACTGTTTGAAATCTTCTCCTATGAACGTCAATGTTGCCTCCGGCAATCTTAGTATCTGGCGGAATACCTGAGGTGACAAAGAAACAGAAGAGCGGTCCTGCAGTGGAATAATTCTTTTGTCTGAAATAAATTTATCGGCGCACCAAGAGACCAGGTCCTTACAGTCAAAAACCTCAGGGACATAGCCTACATGAACAATCCCAGAGGTCCAAATTACTTGGTTCTCTGCGGAAAAGGTTGAGTAATAAGAATATTCCCTGCACCATTGGAAGTTCTGGTCCTCACGCTCGAAGATGTTCACTGTATCTCCACATAAATGTTGTCAAGCTGATGCCATAGGTTTATGAGAACGTTGGTTTGCTCCAGATGATGGTTGAAATGAACAATTAGAGACGATAATGTAACTCTTCGCTAAATCTTGGTTAAATGCTTATGAATGGGGAAGCTCCTCGAGCCTTTCGCTGATTAATGACAATCTGTATGGGTGGTGCATGATGAATTGTTAGCAGTAAAGCTTACTTATTGCATATTTAGAAATATGAAGTTGGCGGGTACGGCGAAGATAAATTAAGGATTGGAGGCTTCGTGAACGTGCCAAGGCCACGACTTGCGAACGACATTTCATGATTTTGAAATCAACACTCGGAAGGGATAATATAATCTCCCACAAATCTTGGTTTAATGCGCATTACTAGGAAATCTCCTGGAGCCTTTTGTCCATCAATGACAATCTATACGGTTCCTGCATGATGAGTTGTTGCAATTAAATGTAAGTAATTGCATATTTAGAAACAAGATATGTATATATATATATAACTATTTTTTTTCTTTTATTATAGACAAGTGCGAAGGTGATAGAGACAAGGGAGAGCAAGGAAAGAATGGCAAGGTATGAAAAGCAGTCGGACGAGATTCAAAAAAGGGTTACGGGGATACTTAGGAGAGGCTAGTGTTCCACGGTCAAATTTTATGTATCAGAATTTTTTACTGCAAAACGTGTAAAACGGAAGAGATCATGATGGGGCAGTTCAGCGGTCGATTTGTATATTTGTGGAATTACGACAAAGTGGCTAAGTATGGAATAGGGAAATGGTCAGGCAAACTCGTTCTCGGAAGCGAGGATTGAATTTTTTGTGAACAGACCAACCCGACGACACGCAAATGACATTCCATGATGTTTGAAATTAGCGCTTGCTAATTGCATGCCTAGAAATAAGATCTTATATATAATTGGTAATTGTTAATTGCAAAGGGGCACAGGCACATGAAACAACGACTAGGAACTGAATATTTCTTCAACCCGCCAAACTGACAATCCGCCAAAGAAATTCAAAAGAAATGGCAAAGAATGGAAAGCGGACAGACGGGCTTCAAAATGGGGTGACAATAGTTCCACAGAAGATGTGAGGACCCGACGGTTAAATTGTATTTCTCGGAAGTTTTCAGTGCAAAATGTATACCACAGAAGAGGGCATGATAGGTGGAGCATAATACGGAAGAGGGTATGATCTAAGTCCAGTTGTAAATTTGTATATCACGGAAGAGACGGTATTGTTCGCAGGCCATGGAACAACATAAGTCCAATCTAGAGGCTGCCTACCGGGAATTTGCGGTCGGAGAAGTGTCTTTGTCTATCAATTTGTCTATCGCAGAACTCCGAGGCATTTTATTAGCCATCCAGCCCACAAGTCCGGTTGTCAATTTGTATAGTGCAGAACTGTGGGTGTTGTTTGTAGGGAACATAACTATAGAGGAAATGTTTTTCCCTTTAATATAGCATGTGTGGCGCAAATGTGGTATGGCTCGTTTTAGCACTTTTCCATCCGTAAACAAAGGCAATCTTGAACTCGCCAACCCTGGAGCCCATGTGTCAATTTGTATATCGTGGAGGTTTGAATGTTGTTTGGAGGTCACGGAAAAGTAGAAGTGCAATGTTGAGTCAGCCAGCGCGCAAGTCCGCCTGTCAATTTGTATATGACGTAACTCTGGGTGTTACTTGTAGGACACGGAACAATAGAGGGCCAATTTAAAGAAAGGGAAAGCGCTCGTTGGAAACACGTGAATCCGCCAAGCCGCGCAGCAAGGCATTTTCGGAAAAAAAATGATTAAGTAACCAGGAAGAGAAACTATAGGGAATAAAAGAGTGGGAAAATAGAAAGGCGGAGAGCAGTTTTCATAAGCGCGAATTGGTTTCAAAGAAGCCCCATTGTTGCAAAACCATCATTTTCTACTAATTGTCAGCAAATGCATTGTTGAAGATTAGATTTTATTGCAACCTGTGCATGTAAGTATGTTCTTGATACATTCTTCCATGACTATAACATATTAACTTAACTATTAAACTTCATTTTCTACTAATTGTCAGCAAATGCTTTGTTGAAGATTAGATTTTATTGGAACGTGTGGATGTAACTGTCTTCTTGATACATTCTTCTATGACTGTAACATATTAACTTAAGTATTAAACTTCTTGCATTATGGGTTTTTAGCATTAAAAATTAATAGTTGCATGTCTAGAAACATGAATGACGATTTTTCTACAAGATTGCACATTAGTATTGCTATGTTCTATCTGCATTACGAATAGAATTGAACGTTGGTTTGAAATTGTGCGTAATCCATTTTTTGTTTGCATAAAAGGATGGTGGATTGACACAGTACATTGTCCTATAATATTTACATGTTCCATCTTAGAAAAAATAACCTAAGTAAACACAATATCCAAGAACTATGAGAGCACTGAACCATGCCAATGAGAACAGGCATTAAATCCAGAAAAGAAGCAGCAACGAAGACTCCAAGGCAAAAAATTTTAATAGCAAATCCATTTAAAAAAATAAGAAAAACACTGAGTATTGTACATCTATCCTTAGAAATTGGACCCAGTTCTTCAGGCTAAAACATTGAACGTATCTTCCACAAACACAGGCATGGGATCCGCAGTATGCAGGATTCTTGCATTTTTCTCCTCGATGAATCATCCTGTGGTGAAATTGATAGTTTTCATAAGCTTCTCGTGAGGACGAAGACGAAAAATGTTGCAGGGAAAATGGAATATCCCTTAACTGAAACCGCCTCTGCATAGTCGAAAAAAATTCAGGGACACAAGTTACACATGCAATTCCAGCGGCCCAAATTAGTCCATTCTGGGTGGAAAGAGATGACTAGTAGAAAAATGCCTTGCAGTAGTGAGAGTTCTAGACCTGATTCCTGAAGATGATAATTGTATATCCAGAGAACAGGACAGTAGTACCACAAGTGAATAATTTTTTGGCTTGAAATATATCTCTGGGAGCATCAACATATCATTTATTTACAGTGAAACTCTTCCGCCCAGAATGGACTAATTTGGAACTCTGGAATTCCTACTTTCACACTGCAAAACGGCTATTGCGTTAAGTGTCGGTTTCTTTTCTGAAAATCCTTTGGTGTTGTTAGGACCACCATCACTGAGCTGGGAAGTTCCGCCCGTTATGGTTGATTTCAATTTGGGCGCAGGAGTGGGAAGAGTCTCTGCATTGCCATCATCCGTTTTCGTATCATCAGCCATCTCATCATCTTCTTCTGGCTCAGAATCCATGAAATCAACCTTTGCGCCAGCCATGAATGCAACTGGGCAGGTTCTCTGAGCAGGCAGGGTTGCCTTGGATTTCTTTGGCTTGAAATATATATCTCGGTGTACCAAGGCACCATCTCCTTTTTTTCTCCTGGGCAGAGGGAGATGAGTAGTAAGAATATGCCTTGGAATAGTGGAAACTCTAGCCATTATGCTCGAATGTGTTTATTGTATCTGGATAGAACCGCTTCAACAAGCTAACAACAATTTTTGTTTGCTCGAGACGATGTTTGAAATTAAAATTGGGGAGGGATAATATAACCCTCCACAAATTATGGTTTAATGTGTATCAATGGAATATCTCCTCGAGCCTTTCGCTGATAAATGACAATCTCCAGGGTTCGTGCGGAATGAGTTGCCACCATTACAACTCACTAATTGCATAATTAGAAAAAAATGTGAAGGTCACAGTGATGACGAAGAGAGATTAAGAATTAGAAATTTCTTAAAGGCGCCAACCCACCGGCGCACAAAAACAGATTGCATCATGTTTGAAATGAATATTTGGAAAGGATAACATACTTCTGCGCAAATCTTAGTTTAATTCGTAGTAATGACAAATCTTTTCTGGATTTCTGGACATTAACGACAATCTTAACAGTTCCTGCAGGATGAACTACTAGCATTAAAGCTTAATTATTGCATATCTGGAAACAGGTACGAAGGCAGTGGTGATGACGAATTACGACGAAGCATTGTACATTTCATGCATCTTCCAACCCGCGAAACCAATTCCAAGAAATACCTAAGTATGGAAAGCGGTCGGGAGGGTTACAAAAGAAAAAGGGCAAAATACATACCCAAGAGACGTGAAGGAACGATGGCCATAATGCATCTCAATGATAGATATTGGCCACCAATTTGTATGTCGTGAAATTTCGGCTGTTGTTTGTGCGTAGGGGAACAGCGGAAGCGCAATGGAGAGAGGGAAATTTGTATATTGTTGAACTTCGGGTTCTATATATAAAGGAATGAGACATTGGGAAAAAGGACCAAGTAAACAAAAATCGAAAGCATACAAGATGAAGGGGGGTTTGTTTGCTAATTTGTAAATCGCGGAAGTCTGGGTGCTAGTTGCACGCGGCAGAACAATGGAAACGCAATGTTAAACCCTCCTATGCAGGAACCCACGATTCAAAAAGGGAAAGTAGAGAGAAAAGAGAAACTAGAAATTTTCCGAAAAACGAGTAATACACACTAAATATGTACTATAAAGTATGAACATGAGATGTTATAGAGCATGTATGGATCTCGCATTTCATACTTAGCCACTTTTTGGATCGCAAGTTCTCGGACTGGTGGGCTCTAAATTGGGCATCCATTGTTCCGTGGTCTAAAAATAGCATCCAGAATTCCGCGATATACAAATTGGCCAGCGGACCTGCGGGCTAGCTCGGTCAACATTGCACTCCTTTTGTTTCGTGTCATACAAACAGTACTCGGAGTTCTACGATATACAAATTGACAGATGGACTCCAGGGCTGGCAGCCTCGAGAGTGCGATTGTTTACGGATGTTAATCCCTATTAACTATTTAACATTGTCCAAAAACATTATTTTGAATACTAAATTATTAATATTAAATATTGATATTGTACAATTTAATTAGACAAGGATGTTTGTACAATATGAAACGAGGAAGTCGTTGGTCGGTCGGGCTGGTGATATAAAAGTAAGTGAAATCTGAATATGTGAATCCACCAACTTCCTTACCAAGAATTTTTTTTTTAAAAACGAGTAATACATAAAATCTACTTTTAGAAGGTACGAACATGAGATTTTATAGAGCATGTATTGTTCCTGCATTCCATACTTAAGCCAATCTTTGGATCATGGGTTCTCGGATTGGTGGGCTCAAAAATGGGCCTCTATTGTTCCGTGACCTACAAATAGCACCCAAGAGTTCCGCAATATACAAATTGATAGGCGAACTTGCCACCTAGTTCGCTCAACATTGTATTTCTATTGTTCAGTGTCGTTCAAACAACACTCGGAGTTCCGCCATATACAAATTCACAGATGGACTCCAGGGCTGACAGACTCAACCTTGCGATTGTTTATGGATGGTGATCCCTATCAACTATCTAACACTACCTAAAAACATTATTTCAATACTAAAGTATTAATATTAAAATCCATTGTTCCATGGCCTACAAATAGCATCCAGAATTCCGCGATATACAAATTGGCCAGCGGACCTGCGAGCTAGCTCGGTCAACATTGCACTCCTTTTGTTTTGTGTCATACAAACAGTACTCAGAGTTTCGCGATATACAAATTGACAGATGAACTCCAGGGTTGGCAGCCTCGAGAGTGTGATTGTTTATGGATGCTAATCCCTATTAACTATTTAACATTATCTAAAAAACATTATTTTGAATACTAAATTATTAATATTAAATATTGATATTGTACAATTTAATTAGACAAGGAGGTTTGTATAATATGAAACGGGGAAGTTGTCGTTCGGTCGGGCTGGTGATATAAAAGTAAGTGAAATCTGAATACGTGAATCCCCCAACTTCCTTTCCAAGAAATTTTCCGAAAAAAACGAGTAATACATAAAATCTACTTTTAGAAAGTACGGACATGTGATTTTATAGAGCATGTATTGTTCCCGCATTCCATACTTAAGCCAATCTTTGGATCGCGGGTTCTCGAGCTGGGGGGCTCAAAACGGGGCCTCTATTGTTTCGTGACCTACAAATAACACCCAAGAGTTCTGCTATATACAAATTGACAGGCGGACTTGCCGCCTGGCTCGCTCAACATTGCATTTCTATTGTTCCGTGTCGTTCAAACAACACTCGGAGTTCTGCCATATACAAATTCCTAGATGGACTCCAGGGTTGGCGGGCTCAACCTTGCGATTGTTTACGGATGGTGATCCCTATAAACTATTTAACACTACCTAAATACATTATTTTCAATACTAAAGTATTAATGTTAAATATTCATATTGTACAATTTAATTACATAAAATTATAAAAGGATGTGAAATATCTTATTTCAAAGAAAAACCCGCGTATTCGAAAACTTGCGTTCCAAAAATTTTGTATAATACGAAACGGGCAAGAGGTCGGTCGAGCTGCTGATATAAAAATGGGTGGAAATCTGAACACGTGTATCCGCCAAGTTTTGCACGTAGAAAATTTCACAAGAAATGAGTTATACATACCAAATATGTACTTTTATAAAGTATGGGCATGAGATTTTATAGAGCATGTACCCAGCCCTCATTCCATACTTAACCACTTTTTGGATCGTGGGTTCTCAGGCTGACGAGCTCAAAATTAGGCCTCTGTTGTTCCCTGCCCTACAAATACCACCCAGAGTTCCGCGATATACAAATTGACAAGTGGGCTTGCAGACTATTTGAATTTTAAGGGCCTCGTGTCGATGTATTAGCACAATTGGACTTGGGCCAGTTTATATTCGTTTCTTACAATATCAAACAGAGAAGCGGTCGGTCGGGTTGGTGATATAAAAGTAATTGAAATCTGAAGTCATAAATTTTGTATAATATGAAATGGGTAAGAGGTCGGTCAAGCCGTTGATATAAAAATGGGTGGAAATCTGAACACGTGTATCCGTCAGGTTCCGCACCTAGAAAATTTCTCAAGAAACTTATACATACCAAATATGTACTTTTATAAAGTATGGACATGAGATTTTATAGAGCATGTACGCAGCCCTCATTCCATACTTAGTCACTTTTTGAATCATGGATTCTCGGGCTGGCAGGCTCAAAATTGGGCCTATGTTGTTCCGTGCCCTACAAATACCACCCAAAGTTTTGCGATATACAAATTGACAAGCATACTTGCGGACTATTTGAATTTTATGGGCCTCGTGTCGATATATTAGCACAATTGGACTTGGGCCAGTGTATATTCATTTCTTACAATATCAAACGGAGAAGCGGTCGATCGGGTTGGTGATATAAAAGTAATTGAAATATGAAGTCGTGAATCCCCCAACTTCCGCAGCTAGAAGTTTTCCGGAAAACGAGTAATACATACTAAGTATGTACTCTTGTAAGGTATGGACATGAGGGTTTTATAGAGCTTGCACGGATCCTGCATTCCATACTTGGCCACTTTTTCGATCACGGGTTCTCGGTCTAGCGGGCTCAAAACTGGGCCTCTATTGATCCATATCCTACAAATAGCACCCAGAGTTCCGCGATATACAAATTGACAAGTGGGCTTGTGGACTATTTGAATTTTAAGGGCCTCATGTCGATGTATTAGCACAATTGGACTTGGGTCAGTTTATATTCATTTCTTACAATATCAAACGGAGAAGCAGTCGGTCGGGTTGGTGATATAAAAGTAATTGAAATCTGAAGTCATAAATTTTGTATAATATGAAATGGGTAAGAGGTCGGTCGAGTTGTTGATATAAAAATGGGTGGAAATCTAAACACGTGTATCCGTCAGGTTCCGCACCTAGAAAATTTCTCAAGAAACTTATACATACCAAATATGTACTTTTATAAAGTATGGACATGAGATTTTATAAAGCATGTACGCAGCCCTCATTCCATACTTAGTCACTTTTTGGATCGTGGATTCTCGGGCTGGCAGGCTCAAAATTGGGCCTATGTTGTTCCGTGCCCTACAAATACCACCCAAAGTTTCGCGATATACAAATTGACAAGCAGACTTGTGGACTGTTTGAATTTTATGGGCCTCGTGTCGATATATTAGCACAATTGGACTTGGGCCAGTGTATATTTGTTTCTTACAATATCAAATGGAGAAGCGGTCGATCGGGTTGGTGATATAAAAGTAATTGAAATATGAAGTCGTGAATCCCCCAACTTCCGCAGCTAGAAGTTTTCCGAAAAACGAGTAATACATACTAAGTATGTACTCTTATAAGGTATGGACATGAGGGTTTTATAGAGCTTGCAAGGATCCCGCATTCCATACTTGGCCACTTTTTCGATCATGGGTTCTCGGTCTAGCAGGCTCAAAACTGGGCCTCTATTGATCCATATCCTACAAATAGTACCCAGAGTCCCGCAATATACAAATTGACAGGCAAACTTGCGGACTGGCTCGCTCAACATTGCAGTTCTATTGTTCCGTGTCTTCTAAACAACATTTGGAGGAAACGAGTAATACATACTAAAGATGTACTTCTAAAAACTATGGACATGATATTTTATACAACATGCATAGATCCCTCATTCCATACTTAGCCACTATTTGGATCGCGGGTTCTCAGGCTGGCAGGTTCAAAATTGGGCCTTTGTTGTTCTGTGCCCTACAAATATCACCCACATTTCCGCGATATACAAATTGACAATTGGACTTGTGACCTATTTGAATTTTAAGGGCCTCGTGTTGATGTGATAGCACAATTGGACTTGGGCCAGTTTATATTCATTTATTACAATATCAAACGGGGAAGCGATCGGTCGGGCTGGTGATATAAAAGTAAGTGAAATCTGAAGTCGTGAATCCACCAACTTCCGCACCTACAACTTTTTTGAAAAACGAGTAATGCATACTAAGTATGTACTCTTATAAAGTATGGACATGAAATTTTTATAGATCATGTACGAATCCCGCATTCCATACTTGGCCACTTTTTGGATCGCGGGTTCTTGGGTTGGGGGGTTGAAAATTGGGCCTCTATTGTTCTGCGCCCTATAAATAGCACCCACAATTATGCGATATACAAATTGACAAGCGGACCTGCGGGATGGCTGGCTCAACATTGCACTTCTATTGTTCTGTGTCCTCCAAACAGCACTCAGAGTTCCGTGATATACAAATTTACAGATGGACTCCAGGGATGGTAGGTTCAAGATTGCCATTGTTTACGGATGGTAATCCCTATCAACTATCTAACATGATCTAAAAACATTATTTTCAACACTAAATTATTAATATTAAATATTGATATTGCAGAATTTAATTAGACAAGAAAGTTTGTACAATTTGGTCGGGCTAGTGATATAAAAGTAAGTGGAAATCTGAACACGTGCATCCGCCAAATTCCGCACCTAGAAATTTTCCGACAAACGAGCAATACATAGTAAACATGTACTTTTATAAAGTATGGATATTAGATTTTATAGAGCATGCACAGATCCTTCATTCCATACTTAGCCACTTTTTGGATCGCGGGTTCTCGGCCTTGTGGGCTCAAAATTGAACCTCTATTGTTTTGTGTCCTACAAATAGCACCCAGACTTCCGCAATATACAAATTGACAAGCGGACTTGTGGGCTCTCTCGCTCAACATTGCACTTCTATTGTTCTGTGTCCTCCAAACAGCACTCGGAGTTCCGCGACATACAAATTGACAGAAGGACTCCAGGACTAGTGGGCTCAAGATTGTGATTGTTTGCGGATGGTCATCCTATCTAACATTATCTAAAAACATTATTTTCAAATACTAAATTATTAATATTAAATATTGATATTGTACAATTGAATTACATAAAATTATCAAAGGATGTTAAATCGCTTATTTAAAAAAAAATGAAGGAAACAAAAGAAAGTTTTTTAAAATTCTATCACCACAAGCATAACAATGACCAATTTGAATTTTAAGGGCCTTTTGTTGATATGATAGCACAATTTCACTTCGCACAGTATATATTCGTTGATTTCAAATTATTCCAGGAGATTAATTTTACCAAGTTCATCGATTAAGCAAAAATGCTAAAACAACGACCAATTTGAATTTTAAGGGGCTCTTGTTGATATGATAGCCCAATTGCACTTCGCACAGTATATATTCATTGATTTCAAATTATTCCGGGAGATTAATTTTACCAAGTTCATCGATCAAGGAAAACTGCTAAAACAAGCCACATACTACATTTGCGTCACAACGCCATAGAAATTATCAGGCGGATTTGCGGGCTAGCTGGCTAAAAAATTCAATTCTATTTTTTTGTGTCCTCCAAACAACATTCGGAGTTCCGCGATATAAAAATTGACAGACCAAGCACACAACCAAGAACCAACTAAACTTCAAATAGGTCGCAAGCAAGTTCCCAGAAGGTTCCATAGAGCAGGACGCATCCACCTTTGTACCAAACAATTTGATATACAAAGAAAAGACGTCGCTGCATTCGTTTTCTCTTGCATTTGGTATATGTTCCCAGTAGAAAATAACTGGGGCCATGGGATATATGGGGTTTGTTGCCATGCTTCCCATTTTTTGGACTGAACAATCTTATGCGCGTGCAATCCCAACTAGCTGAGTCTTACGAACATCCATCTGGATGTTGAAGAAATATTACAGAGACACATGAGGTATTTTCATTTCCTGACAAAGTTTGATATATATATTTTTTTCCCTTCTTCAACCAATATGAAAAATTGCATTGTCCTCATTTAAGGTGAATTTGTTGTGTATCTGAAGGTCCCGCGGCATGTAGACATTGCTTGCCTTTTTCTGTAGATACGTTTCATACGACAACTCTGCCAACTTAGGAAGCACATTTTCTAACAAAGGCTTCCTAACCGTACAATGCACAGTTGTATTTCCCACCGTTTGGATGACAACATTGTCGCAATGTCCATATATATATGGACATTTTTCACTGCATCGCAGGCAATCAATCGTATCAGCACTTATCAAAGCGGAGGCAGAAGCAGGAGAGTTGCATTTTGCACATACAGGTTCGAAGGGGGTCGAGTACACATTGGTTGCAACTAAAACACCTTCAACCTAGGAACACGAGCATAGGAATTAATACATTGAACAATATAATACACAACTGC
>JZKD02S1674609.1:12335-33690 GCA_000966675.3 Picea glauca | reverse complement strand
TTGTCCAAAAGATCCTTTCTCTAACATCCCTTTTCTTTGTTACATTTTTGAAGAGCATAAGTGGAATCTGCCCTTTGTGCAATTGTTTCTCCATTGATAAAAACAAATTTGAAAACGTATCGAACAATTGTAGTTGCAACATGGAACAGTGAAATATTTATGTAACTTACCTGAGATACATGCACATGCGAAAATAAAGGATAAAACTGAATATGAAAAGTGATACCATTGCCTTGTCGTTGTCCAACTCTCCATCCTTTATATGGAGAATGTGTTGCGAGCCAAGTTTTCTCTCCAGTCTAACAGCTGTGCCAATCATTTTGATTGGGTAAATATCAGTGTTCTTTGCAAGCTGGTTGATAGTCGAGTCCGAGATGAAACAATATTCTGAACAAACAACGGAAATTTTTTCCACAATACTTGTTTCATTGAGTGAAATAATTCGATCACAATCACCATAGTCATATACTGTTTTGGACAATATATTAAAATTTGTAATGGATATCCCATTACCCGGCAATATTTTTTCTGCATGTTTCTGGACAAGTTGTCGAGGAATAGTCAGTGTCACTGTCATCATGGCCTCCTTGTCTGTCATGTCAGCACGCATAATGGATCTACTTGTGTTTTCCTTGTCCAAGTAGGTGCTATAGACGACCATTATGTCCCCAACGAACACTTGTCCAGTTCGGCGGTTGTTCAAGCCCTCTATTGATAGTACTTTGGATGTTACAACTCTAAACCTGGTGACATTTTTTTAACAGGAAAACTAAAGTGAACGGTACTGTGCATTTTTATTTTTTATTTTTTTGTATTCTTCTTTCACTGGCATAAATCTACAAGTACACGCATAGCTTCGATGAACTATGGAGATAGAGTTTTGCAACCACACCTCTTAGTCTGCAGAACATGTGGCACATTCGACATCTCGCTTGTACTTGTTGATACTTCTTGTGAACTGCAAACCATGTATTGTAGATGACATCAACATATTCACCATGCCATAGCTGAATATGTGACATATATATCCACAACTTTGAAGCCACAAAACATCAACAACTCAATGCTATCATATATAATCTATTCAAACCACCATCTAAAGCTTATGGTAATGGTACTTTAATGTTGGATATGGTGTGACATATCTATCCACAACTTTTAAGCCACAAAACACCAACAAGTCAATGCCTTTGTCCATCACAAGGCATTATGAAGGCCCACGCATTGGTCCAATTTTGCCAAGCATTTTTAATGTATGTCTAAATGTATTATTGTTTCTTTGTCATCCATTATTTAATACTTTGAATATTCATAAATACACTATACATTAATAGTGTAGTATAATTTATAAGAGCATAGTGTATGCATATTTACCTTTGGCCTTGTCGGTCTACTAATGTTTGGGATGATTAACTGCTCATGTCCATGTCACTAGTCCAACTTTTTCTTATGCAAGAAAGTGCAGATGAACATCAAGACTAAACAAGCATATGCATTGTATATTGTCCATCAGAAGGACTAAATAACTGTAAAATTGTATGCTTCTAATTTTTTTAACTGGAAAAATGTTTAACAATAAACATGGCATGAGGGCGGGGCACCACGACCAATCTGTATATCGTGGACCCCCAGAATCCAGGGGAGAAATCTTGAACCTGCCAGCCCGGCACCTGCAATCAAAAAAGTGGGTAACTATGGAATAAGGTAGAAGCGCGACCATAGATGTGAAACCGTTAGTCCGCCAACCGGCGCACCAAGGCATTTTCGGAAAAAACACTAAGAAGACGAATTAGAAAACAAAAGGAATAATGGAAAATGGAAAGAGTAGAAATAGGGAGGGCAGAAAGGCCCATTGCTACCAAGCCATCATTTTCAAGTCTAATATTATATGCCCCCGCCCAATTTGTATATTTAATTTATCAGTACAGTTGGTATACCTTTTAGAATATTGTACCAAAGAACCCTCTGTTGTTGCACAGAACAATTCATCTTCCTGTCCAAGCAACCTGCTTTTTCCAAGGCAGCAACGCCGAATATGCAATGGACATCAAGGCAAGTTAATATGAAGACATACATCTAAAAGAAAGAGAAACGAGTCTATTTACCCGCCAAAGAGTCCATCGTCCTCTCCAACCATTATGTTTGTTTATGCAGCAATGCAGTGAAAACACAATGGACATGAAGTAGGTTAGTATGCAGGAAGGCATGTATTGAAGATAACTTATACTGAAGACAAACATGTAAAAGAAAGAGAAATAGGGTTATTTACCCGCGAAAGAGCCCATCGTCATCTCCAGCCACTCTGTTTATTTAAATGTAGCAATGCAGCGAAAACACAATGGACATGAAGCAGGTTAGTATGCACGAAGGCATGTAATGAACATAACTTACCATGTAAGAAGGCACGCAACATGTACATATAATAAACTAAGTGAACACATATACAGACAATAAATGAAATACAAAACAATGCAATATGAAATAACAGTACAAGCATGCACCTTTCTATATCCTCTTCAATCGATGCAGTCATGACTCCGTCGTTTTCTCCAGCTATATTGTTTGTTTGAATGTGGGAACGGAAAAAATACAATGAACATGAATGGAAGTTGGTATGCATCGGAGAACAAGCAATATGTACATATAGTAAAAGAGACTCAACGAACAGTCTAGAAGATAGGCAGAAACATGAACCTTTGCGCTTCTCCATCCATACCTGTAAACGTGTAATTTTTTTTGCCCTGCCCAAAATATATTAGAAGCCACAAAATATTACGAAATTGCATGGCCATAGCTAAACAATTTCTGGTTTTCCATGGAAAATTATCCAGATATGCTTCCATCGATGGAAATACATGTTCTTTATCCTCTACACAAACTGTTGTGCCCACGATACAAGTTTTTGGTTTTCCGTGGCAAACTACCCAAACATGCTTCCAAACATCAAAATATAATCTTGCAGAATCTTTGTTGTACATATCATAGCTCAAGTACAACACAAATTGTATCGTGCGCACACCAGTCTGTGTAGAGGAGAAAGAACATGTAATGTCGTATGGGTACATATGACCATACATGGTTTATAAATGTAGCCTGCATATGCTTTATTCTAACAAAAAAACAGTGGATATTGCAATTTCACATGTAATCCTCGAAAAAAAATCCATGCAACTATTTTCTTTCATGCCAACACTGAAGCACTAGCAAAATCTCATATCAGAATAAATATCAACCTTGGTAGACAGGGAAAATAACACAACTGCATGTTGACTCGTGGGTGCCGGGGCTGAACACCGTAAATCACCCTAAAAAACAATAATAATTCCCCCCCAAAAAAAAACTCCAACCACCGGCGCTGAACCCCAACCCTGCAAGGCCGAATCAAACAAAAGAAAACATCAAGCACCAAACCAACAAGAAAGCATGAACAGGACGAACTGCACCCCCAGGGCCCCAAATCATAAACTTGGGCCAAACAAACAGAACCAGCAACACGCGAACCAACGAACCAACAAGAACCAACGAGCCAGTAAACAACATATGTATCTCCAACGATTACGAAACTGCAGTCGAAGGAACCAGAAACATACGACGACCATGCCACTACAAATAAGCAAATATTCTTACTTGCAAACTGCAAACACTGAACAACAAACAAGGAATAGAAAATGAAACTATGGCATGGAAGCTTACTTTGAAATGATGAAATGCAGAAGTGCAGGTCGAATCGAGAACAAAACAACAACAAGAAACAATCGACGAACCAACGAAGAAGAAGCGCTCACTGAACCAGTAAACAATGTATGTAGCTTCAACGATGACGAAATTTCATTGCAAAGGTAGAAGAAGGATGAAACATACAATGGCTATTCAACTGGTGGTGGACAACAACACTGTGCAAATTCATTGTAACATTGTATGGAAAATTTCGAGGAAAATTTACTCCGAGAAGCGTATTTAGATAAACATTTAAGGTTGTCGGGTTGTTTAAGGACCTCGCGGTTTGCAAACATTTAAGCTGTCGGGCCTGTTGGAGGACCTCGCGTCATGTAAACATTTAATCCGTCAGGCCTATTGAGGCATCTCAAAAAAAGTGTCAATACATTTCAATACAAACACATGCGGCAAGGACGTTATAAACTTTTGAATTCTCAATCACTATAAATCTTGGATATCAAAACATTTCAATATGATTAGTACAAATAAAAACTTACGGATATATTAAGCTAGCAGAAAATGCTAACACAAACCTTTGAACTATTGCTACCATTAATCCACCTTCAAGCAATACATAGGAAAAATATATTATTCAAAAACACTGTATATGAGAAAAAGTTTGGATATGTTGCCATATAAAAAATTGGGAATAGTGAAGCTGACAATAAGACCTCCAATCTTTTATCCAATCAGATCAGTGCATATATGGTACTTTTTATTATATAAAAATATATGCTTTTGATTCCCTAGCTCCAACAATAGGTATTATGCAAATATTTCTAGTCAAAGGACAAACTAATATGTAGTCAACGAATTATCGATCGTTATAGTCCCTCTATGCCTACGGCATGGACTAATAATAGTAAAGTTACTTTATAGTGATTCACTTTATAACTTAAGCAAGGTTATGAAATAACTCAAGATTGCATGAAGTTTTTCAAAAAGTAACTTGAAAAAAATAGATTTGAACGAAAGACCTCTTATAAAAAAATTAACTTTCAACCAAGTGAGCTAATACCCAATATATAATAACTTTTGATGAAGGAGGAAGGTTTTTTTTTTAAACTGTTTGTCTCAAAGTGCGTGCTTACCCCCAAAACCCTTGTTTTTACATGAAAAAAACTTTAACACGACCGCATACAAAAACAAACGAAATTTCAATGAAATAATTTCCAAATTTCAATAATAATGGCGTCAGATCTTGGTTAGCTTACACGAAAAATGCAAGTTTTCTCATTGTTGAGGTTGCATAAAGCACATAGTAAAGAGCATATGCAGAAAATAAACACTTTCCGCTTTGACTTGTCGAGGTCGCACAAAGCACATGGCAAAGAGCATACATAGACTAGAAAGAGTAGCAAACCAAAAATAAAAACAAAAAATATAAATATAAATATTAACTTTGTAAAAAAAAATTAAAAGGGTGTATTCCAAGTTTATACCTCTAGATCTGACAAAAGTGGCTATATCTTGGGAAAACATAAACCTTTTCAAGTGAAACAAAAATTGTTTCCAACTAAGAGAAACACTCCAAATGTAATGGAATAGTTCACTCAGCCTAGAAATGCAAAAAAATAGCAAAACCTAGAAATGTGACAACACGAGTTTGAATCTTAATCTAGAAGAGGAGTGAATCTTCAAATAGGATTTGATTTCACGTTCGACAAAATAGGGTATTCCCACGTGGGGTGAACACCTTCAATAACCACTCACACAACCAGATCAAAGATCATAAAACTAATGGTTTTATTCGGTTAAAACCCTTGAAGAGGGAAACAGTCCATGGCCCCAGCCAACGTGGCCACTTGAGATAATATATTAATGCAAAAGAAAAACATTTTACAACAAATTTTCTCATAATCAATCATCAACAAATGCCCCTCCATGGTCTTTAAGTAGAGATCATGGACCAATCAAGTGTCAAGCTGTATATCAATATAGTCCTTAATTGAGGAGAATATGAGTCATTGGATCACTCTATGTCGAGAACATATCGTGACCATCAGATCACTCTATTTCTAAAACATATTGTGATCATTGAATTGCATAACTACAAATGCATATTAATGCATACTAAAGAAACACACTTTTATATAAAAACATATTATGTCAAGTTGAACTTAACTAATTCCTAACTGTCTAAATATCTTAACATGCCCATGCATTGAGTAATCCATTTAGTATATAAAATTGCCCCTTGTATCTTAATATCAATAAGTCCAAGTCATCACCTTTTCTTAGAAACAATACAAACCTCCTAGGGTAGTGTCCAAGGACCTCCAAAATTGTGTTGATATTATGGTAGTTGTGGGAGGTATTAACCTCCATGTGTAACCTTTGACGAGACTAGAATATTATGGGAAACTAGAGAAACCCTAAACGACTAGATACGAACCCTAAGAGACAAGTCGGCTCAAGAGAATATTTAATATTGAGTTATTAGCCTCCAAAAAGAGAATTTGGCCCAGTCAAGTGAGATAGAGCAGTATAAATAAGAGGGCGATAGAGATCATTTGACATACTCTCTCTCACACACAACTGCATAAGACCAGTTGTGCACAAGTTTGGAGAGGAGCTGCAGCTGCAGCTCTTGCAACTGGAAATTTTTTTGTTTTGGCTTGGACTTTCTCTTGGTTATGGTTTGGAATTTATACCTAGTATGCTAGCTTTGGAGAGAGGTATGCTATCTTGGTTGGCTATGAGTCTAGGGTTTCCTTTCAGAATTATTCTCTTTGTTAACGTTAAGGTGCTCAGGGGTGCCTTCGGCTTATGGTTGGGTGACAATATTGTTATATTGTCTATGGTGAAATGAGCACACTTAATTTTCTAATAGGTTATGGTCCCACCCTATCTTCAGATAGTCTAAGCATTGGAAGATAGATTGGGAGGATTTTATCAGTTGCAGTCAAAGTTTTGTTGCAACAATGAAACCATAATCCTCTTGTTAAGGCACCTTAAGTGAAGAGATTGACCTAATTTCTGGATAGCCTAGTGCGCCCTAGCGTAGTGCACCTCTTGGTACTCTGATCCAGGTGGATATCGATGGCCACCCACCTATTCCACTGGCTCGAAAAACAATTTTCCACCTTGGAAGTTTTTCGGGTTCCAAACTTCCAGGGCCATTTTGAGGCCCTAAACGACGTATTTTAGGGATTTGGGGCCCAAAGGATTGCTAAAGAAAATTCCTTGGGCTAGTCAAAAATTGCTCTTCTCGATTAGACCTTTCCAATGGGCTATCGTGCACCTAAAACGGATATTGTATGGAAAAGTTACGACCCTAAGAAGTTGATGTACTAACTTACCCAAACGGGGCCCACGTGACTTTTGGCGCTTCATCTCCTATGGTTACGATTTTGGATGTCTAGGGTTTTTGACATTCTTATTTATTGTAAAAGGCCTTCAGAGCCTCATTGTAACCATCTTCTGGCTAATGAGCACAACCATCACATCTCTTCTCAGAGATAAGCCGCCACCATTCCAGCAAGCTTGTTTTCCGTTGCATTTTATAGTTTCAGCTTATTTCCTTATTGAATAGAAAACCAATTTTATTGTATCTCTACTATTTTGTGTTAAGAATATTTTAATAATTTGTATTCATTTTGTTCTGCTCATAAAATCTGGATCAATGGTACCAGAGTGGTCTGCTCCTTGTCATATTAATGCATGTCCCCAACAAGGTCAAGGTACAAAGAATTGGGTCTCGAGCTTGTTTCTCTTGAGGACAAAAGATCTCACACGCCCAAGCGAGCTCTCATGGCAGGAGGAAAGAAAGATGACGGGACAAGAGATCCTTTTAAAATGTTGCTTGAGGAATCCCTCATACAACAGAGGAACGAGATGATGGATAGTTTTGTGCAAATCCTTCGGCAACTACCAATAGGCGACACATCTTCCTCGAGCGGAGGCCCTGCCTCCTTCAAGGTACAAATCAACTTCGATATTCCTATATTTGAAGGTCATATAGACACAGATGTTGTAGACAAATGGTTAAATCTACTAGAAGGGTATTTTTATGTCCATAACTTTTCGAATAGAGAAAATATTACTTTTGCGCTCCTCAAAGTCATTCCCCATATCAAAGATTGGTGGGAAACATTTTGTGAGCAAAAGGAAATAGAGGAACCCTCATTATTTATGGTCATGACCACCTGGGAATCCTTCAGGGATGTTATTAAGGAA
This sequence comes from Picea glauca, assembly GCA_000966675.3. Taxonomy (NCBI): domain Eukaryota; kingdom Viridiplantae; phylum Streptophyta; class Pinopsida; order Pinales; family Pinaceae; genus Picea; species Picea glauca. The sequence continues at coordinate 25,794 of JZKD02S1674609.1, read as the reverse complement.
CAATACTACCCTGTTGGAAGTTATGATGACTTGTATACCAAATGGACCACACTGTACCAAGAAAGAGACCAAGCAGTGCCAGAGTTCACAAATATCTTCCATACCTTGCGCACCAAGATGGGTATCAAGGACTTAGAGTGACATTTTGTGCTCAAGTATCGCGGTGCTCTGCATAGATACATCCAAACCAAAATGGAATTTATGGACATCTCTTCCTTAGGCGTGGCCTACCGATATGTCGTCAAAATCGAGCAGAAGCTCAAACAAAAGACGTGGTAATTTGGGCCTGGGAACCCCTCACAACAAAAGCCAGGAAAGGGCAGCCCAACCCACAGAACAAAGGATAGAGGAAAGATGGATAGTATCAAGACAACCAGTCCAAGCCATAAGCAAAGAAGGACACTGGAAAGACAAAGAAAGATATCGGGAAATGGTGTGACTTCCATAAGAGCCCTTGGCATAACACTGTTGACTGTCGCTCAAAGAAATCGTTGGTGGACGAAGTGAAAGCCTCTGAATCAGATGCGGGTTTTGACTCTGAGTCAAAACTAGAAAGGGGAAGAGAGATCATTGACACAGAACACAGTGCCATCGTTGCTACCACCAAGCTCCAGCCTAGTGAACCAGATGATCCAGAAGAAGGAGAGTGCCTCTTCCATTCACAGATGCGGGTAAAAGGCACCCCATTGCACTTCATCGTTGATAGCAATAGCCAGAAGAACCTCATCTCAGCAGAGGTCGTCAAGCGGCTGGCCCTTCTGACAACGCCACACCCACAACCCTACACCATTGGATGGCTCTGCCAAGGAAGCGATCTTCGCATTAGCCAATAGTGTCGATTGTCATACAACATCAATCCCTTCAAAGACGAGGTATTGTGTGATGTTGCTCCTCTCAAAGTTTGTAATGTTCTTTTGGGCCAACCTTATTTATGGAAACATCATGTTGTATATGAGTCTAGGCCTCGTAGTGTTATTGTTACTTTGAACAGAAAATTGTACAGGATACCCCACACAGTCCCTCCTAGTGTTATTTCCTTGATCTCTGCCAAGCAATGCAGGAAGGTCATATCCCGGACCGGGAAATTTGTCTTCTTCGTGATTCACTCTCAGAGTGAGCTAAAGATCCCAGCCACATCCAGGGCCTCCACAACCGATCTCTCCACACAACAGAAGCAAGTGGATAAGGTCGTGGAAGAATACTCAGATATCTTCTCTTCTCCTACCAAGGTACCTCTGCACTGCCAGGTCAAGCATCCCATCAATCTGACCCTAGGCGCACTACTACCCAATGGGCCAGTCTACCGCCGCTCTCTATTAGAAAACGAGGAGATCAAGAGGCAGATCCAAGAACTACTCCATAAGGGACACATCCGTCCCAGCTCATCGCCTTGTGGGAGCCCAATCGTGTTGGTGCAGAAGAAAGACGGGACTTAGCGAATTTGCATTGATTACCAGACCCTGAATAAAATCACAGTCTAAAACTAGTACCTGATTCCCCGAATTGACGACCTCCTTAATCAGCTCACGGGGGCCAAATACTTTAGTAAGATTGTTCTGAACTCTGGCTACCACCAGATCCCAATAGAACAGACAGATGTATGGAAGAATGCCTTCAAGTCAAAAGAAGGACTTTTTGAATGGTTGGTCATGCCCTTTGGTTTGACAAATGCTCCAACAACTTTTATGAGGATGATAGATGATATCCTACGACCTTTCACCAATACTTTTGTAGTGGTGTATCTGGATGACATCCTCATCTACAACAATACTTGGGAGGAACACTTGCAGCGTATTCAGCAGGTTTTGCACACCCTGCGGCAGCACAAACTATATGCAAACTTGGAAAAATGCTCCTTCGGTATGGATAGGGTCCATTACTTAGGCTACATCATTGATCAGCATGGTGTGCATGTGGATCTAGCCAAGATCCAGGTAATCTATGACTGGACACACCCAACCACACTCACTGAACTTCAAAGCTTCTTGGGCCTCGCCAATTTCTATCGTAGGTTTGTGTTGGGATTCTCTCATATCGCATGGGCCCTCAGCCAAGTAACCAGGGGTGGCAGTAAGGAAAAATTTGTGTGGGGCATGTCCCAAAAACAAGCCTTCGATGACTTGGAGAAGCGTTTGTGCTCATCCTCGATACTTTCATTACCAGACTTGCAACATCCCTTTAAGATCGAGCCAGATGCTTTAGACTATGTTGTGGGAGTCGTTCTCACTCAACATGGCCACCCCATGGCATATCATAGTGAGACACTATCAGTTGTTGTCCATAAGTACCCTACTTATGACAAAGAAATGTTGTTAATCTGTGTGTATGATCAATGGTTTACATCATATAAATGATCTTACAAATAACAAATGCGACAAAGATTACAAAGTTTATATTATGATATCTCCGTGGAGTACAAATGTTGAATGCGACTGAATAAAATGAATCACTCGGCTAGATTAAATGACAAAAGGATCTTAGTCGGAATACAATAAGAAAACTAAAAGATAATACCCGAAAAAAAATAGATTTGAACGAAATACCTCTTATAAAAAAATTAACTTTCAACCAAGTGCGCTAATACCCAATATATAATAACTTTTGATGAAGGAGGAAGGTTTTTTTTTTAAACTGTTTGTCTCAAAGTGCTTGCTTACACCCAAAACCCTTGTTTTTACATGAAAAAAACTTTAACATGACCGCATACAAAAACAAACGAAAATTCAATGAAATAATTTCCAAATTTCAAAAATAATGGAGTCAGATCTTGGTTAGCTTACACGAAAAATGCAAGTTTTCTCATTCTTTTTTATTTGTTGAGGTTGCATAAATCACATTGTAAAAAGCATATGCAAAAAATAAAAACTTTCCGCTTTGACTTGTCGAGGTCACACAAAGCACATGGCAAAGAGCATACATAGACTAGAAAGAGTAGCAAACAAAAAATAGAAATGTTAACTTTGTAAAAAAAAATTAAAATGGCGTATTCCAAGTTTATACCTCTAGATCTGACAAAAGTGGCTATATCTTGCGAAAACATAAACCTTTTCGAGTGAAACAAAAATGGTTTCCAACTCAAACACTCCAAATGTAATGGAATAGTCCACTCAGCCTAGAAATGCACAAAAATAGCAAAATCTAAAAATGTGACAACAGGAGTTTGAATCTTGATCTACAAGAGGAGTGAATATTCAAATAGGATTTGATTTTTCGTTCGACAAAATAGGGTATTCCCACATGGGCTGAACACCTTCAATAACCACTCACACAACTAGATCAAAGATCATAAAACTGATGTTTTTATGCGGTTAAAACCCTTGAAGAGGGACACAGTCCATGGCCCCAACCAACATGGCCACTTGAGATAATATATTAATGCAAAAGAAAAACATTTTACAACAGATTTTCTCATGATCAATCATCAACAAATGCCTCTCCATGGTCTTTAAATAGAGATCATGGACCAATCAAGTGTTAAGCCATAGATCAATATAGTCCTTAATATTGAGGAGAATATGAGTCGTTGGATCACTCTATGTCGAGAACATATCGTGACCATCAGATCACTCTATTTCTAAAACATATTGTGATCATTGAATTGCATAACTACAAGTTCATATTAATGCATACTAAAGAAACACACTTTTATATAAAAACATATTATGTCAAGTTGAACTTAACTAATTCCTAACTGTCTAAATATCTTAACATGCCCATGCATTGAGTAATCCATTTAGTATATAAATTTGCCCCTTGTAGCTTAATATCAATAAGTCCAAGTCATCACCTTTTCTTAGAAACAATACAAACCTCCTAGGGTAGTGAGGGGAGTGTCCAAGGACCTCCAAAATTGTGTTGATATTATGGTAGCTACGAGAGGTATTAACCTCCATGTGTAACCTTTGACAAGACTAGAATATTATGGGAAGCTAGAGAAACCCTAAACGATTGGATCAAACCCTAAGAGACAAGTCAGCTCAAGAGAATATTTAATATTGAGTTATTAGCCTCCAGAAAGAGAATTTGGCCCAGTCAAGTGAGATAGAGCAGTATAAATAAGAGGGCGCTAGAGCTCATTTGACATACTCTCTATCTCACAACTGCATAAGACCAGTTGTGCGCAAGTTTGGAGAGGAGCTGCAGTGGTAGCTGCTGCAAATGGAAAATTTTTGGTTTTGGCTTTGAATTTCTCTTGGTTATGGTTTGGAATTTCTACTTGGCACGCTAACTCTGGAGAGAAGTACGCTATATTAGTATGTTATTGAGTCTAGGGTTTGTTTTCAAAATTATTCTCTCTGTCAAGGTTAAGGTGCTCAGGGGTGGCTTAAGCTTATGGTTGGGTGACAATATTGTTACATTGTCTATGGTGAAATGAGCACACTTAATTTTATAACAGGTTATGGGCCCACCCTATCTTCAGATATTCTAAGCATTGGAAGATAGATTGGGAGGATTTTCTTAGTCGTAGTTGCAGTTGCAGTCAAAGTTTTGCTGCAACAATGAAACCCTAACCCTCTTGTTAAGGCACCTTAAGTGAAGAGATCAACGTAATTTATGGATAGCCTAGTGTGACCTAGCCTAGCACACCTCCTTGTACTCTGATCCAAGTGGATATCGGTGGCCACCCACCTAGTCCACTGGCTCGAAAAACAATTTTCCACCTTCGCAGATTTTCAGGTTCTAAACTTCTCGGGCCGTTTTGAGGCCCTAAACGACGTTTTTTGGGGATTTGTGACCTAGATAATTGGCAAAGACACTTCCTTGGGCCATTCGAAATTTTTGCTTCTCGGTTAGATCTTTCCAACGGGCTATCGTGCTCCTAAAATGGATATTGTATGCAAAAGTTATGACCCCAGGAAGTTGACGTACTAACTTACCTAAACGGGGCCCACATGACTTTTGGTGCTTCATCTCCTAGGGTTAGGATTTTGGATGTCTAGGGTTTTAGACATTCTTGTTTATTGTAAAAGGCCTTCAGAGCCTCATTGTAACCATCTTCTGGCGAATGAGTGCAACCATCACATTTCTTCTTAGAGATAAGTCGCCACCATTCCAACAAGCTTGTTTTCCGCTGCATTTTACAGTTTCATCTTATTTCCATATTGAATAGAAAACCAGTTTTATTGTATCTCCGTTATTTTGTGTTAAGAATATTTTCATAATCTGTATTCATTTTGTTCTGCTCATAAAATCTGGATCAGTGCTACCAGAGCGGTCTGCTCCTTGTCGTCTTAATGCATGTCCCCAACGAGGTCAGGGTACAAAGAATTGGGTCTCGAGCTTGTTTCTCTTGAGGACAAAAGCTCTCACATGCCCAAGCGACCTCTCATGGCAGGAGAAAATAAAGATGGCAGGACAAGAGATCCTTTCAAAATGTTGCTTGAGGAATCCCTCATGCAACAAAGGAACAAGATGATGGATAATTTCACTCAAATCCTTTGGCAGCTACCAACAAGCGACACATCTTCCTCGAGCGAAGGCGCCGCCTCCTTCAAGGTACAAATCAACTTCGATATTCCTATATTTGAAGGTCAGATAGACACAGATGTTGTAGACAAGTGGTTAAATCTACTAGAAGGATATTTTTCTGTCCATAACTTTTCGAATAGAGAAAATATTACTTTTGCGCTCCTCAAAGTCGTTCCCCATATCAAAGATTGGTGGGAAAATTTTTGTGAGCAAAAGGAAATAGAGGAACCCTCATTATTTATGGTCATGACCACCTGGGAACCCTTCAGGGATGTTATTAAGGAACAATACTACCTTGTTGGAAGTTATGACAACTTGTATACCAAATGGACCACACTATCCCAAGAAAGAAACCAAGCAGTGCCAGAGTTCACAAATATCTTCCATACCTTGCGCACCAAGTTGGGTATCAAATATTCAGAGTGACATTTGGTGCTCAAGTATTGCGATGCTCTCCATAGATACATCCAGACCGAAATGGAATTTATGGACATCTCATCCTTGGGCGCGGCCTACCGATATGTCGTCAAAATCAAGCAGAAGCAGAAACAAAAGACACGACAATTTGGGCCTGGGAACCCCTCACAGCAAAAGCCAGGAAAGGGCAGCCCCAACCCACAGAACAAAGAATAGAGAAAAGATGAACAGTATCAGGACAAACAGTCCATGTCGCAAGCAAAGAAGGACACCTGAAAGACAATGAAAGATATCAAGAAGTGGTGCGACTTCCATAAGAGCCCTTGGCATAACACTGTTGACTGTAGCTCAAAGCAGTCGTTCGTGGCCGAAGTGAAAGCCTCTGAATCAGATGTAGGCTCTGACTCTGAGTCAGAACCAAAAAGGGGAAGACAGATCATTGACGTGGAACCCAGTGCCACCATTGCTACCACCAAGCTCCAAACTGGTGAACTAGACGAGCCAGAAGAGGGAGAGTGCCTCTTCCATTAACATATGCGGATAAAAGGCACCCCGATGCACTTCATCATTGATAGCGGTAGCCAGAAGAACCTCATCTCAGCAGAGGTTTTTAAGCGGATGGCCCTGTCGACAACACTGCACCCAGAACCCTACACCATTGGATGGCTCTGCCAAGGAAGCGATCTCCACGTCGACCAATAGTGTCAATTGTCGTACAACATCAATCCCTTCAACGATGAGGTATTGTGTGATGTTTCTCCTCTCGAAGTTTGTAATATTGTTTTTGGCCAACCTTATTTATGGAAACATCATGTTGTATATGAGTCTAGGCCTCATATTGTCATTGTTACTTTGAACAGGAAATTGTACAGGATGCCCAACGCAGTCCCTCCTGGTGTTATTTCCTTGATCTCTGCCAAGCAATGCAGTAAGGTCATATCTCATACCGGGAAATTTCTCTTCTTCGTGATTCACTCTCAGAGTGAGAAAAAGAGCCCAGCCACATCCAGGGCCTCCACAGTCGATCTCTCCACACAACAGAAGCAAGTGGTTAAGGTCATGGAAGAATACTCAGATATCTTCTCCTCTCCTACCAAGGTACATTTGCACTGCCAGGTCAAGCATCCCATCGATGTGACCCTAAGTACACCGCTACCCAATGGGCCAATCTACCACCGCTCTTTATTAGAAAACGAGGAGATCAAGAGGCAGATCCAAGAACTGCTCCACAAGGGGTACATCCATCCCATCTCATCGCCTTGTGGGAGCCCAATCTTGCTGGTGTAGAAGAAAGACAGGACCTGGCGACTCTGCATTGATTATCGGACCCTGAATAAAATCACAGTTCGAAACCAATACCCGATTCCCCGAATTGATGACCTCCTTGATCAACTCACGGGGGCCAAATACTTCAGTAAGATTGTTCTGAAGTCTGGCTACCACTAAGTCCCAATAGAACAAACAGATGTATGGAAGACTGCCTTCAAGTCAAAATAAAGTCTTTTTGAATGGCTAGTCATGCCCTTTGGTTTGACAAATTCTCCAGCAACTTTTATGAGGATGATGGGCGATATCCTATGACCTTTCACCAATAATTTTGTAGTGGTTTATCTAGATGACATCCACATCTACAACAAGACTTTGAAGGAACACTTGCAACATATTCAGCAGGTTATGCACACCCTACAGCAGTACAAACTATATGCAAACTTAGAAAAATGCTCCTTCGTCATGGACAGGGTCCATTACTTAGGCTACATCATTGATCATCATGGTGTGCATGTGGATCCAGCCAAGATCCAGGTCATCCGTGACTGGTTAGACCCAACCACACTCACTGAACTTCAAAGCTTCTTAGGCCTCGCCAATTTCTATCGCAGGTTCATGCTGGGATTCTCTCATATCGCATGGGCCCTCAGCCAAGTAACCAGGGGTGGTGGTAAGGAAAAATTTGTGTGGGGCCTATCCCAAAAACAAGCCTTTGATGAATTGGAGAAGTGTTTGTGCTCATCCCTGATACTTTCATTACTGGACCTGCAACATCCCTTTGAGATCAAAACAGATGCTTCAGACTATGTTGTGGGAGTCGTTCTCACTCAACACGACCACCCCATGGAATATCATAGTGAGACACTATCAGTTGTTGTCCATAAGTACCCTACTTATGACAAATAAATGTTGCTAATGTGTGTGTAGGATCAATGGTTTACATCATATAAATGACCATACAAATAACAAATGTGACAAAGATTACAAAGTTTATATTATGATATCTCTGCGGAGTACAAATGTCGAGTGCAACTGAACAAAATAAATCACTCAGCTAGATCAAATGACAAAAGGATATTAGCTGGAATACAATAAGCAAACTAAAATATAATACCCGATAATAGATGAGTATTGCAGGGTCAATGGATGAGCTGGAACTGTGGCAGCTCGCATGGTAACTGTTGAAAGTCCGAAAATCTCTCCCTGGTGGCTAAACTTCTTGGAATGGCCTGGAAACTTTCCCAAATGGTGTGCCCTGCTCTAGCTCTCAGTCCTGATGAATGACTGACCCCTTTGTTGGTGTGTCTGGACCCCGGATGGATCTCCCTGGGGGAATGTGCCCCTCTCTCACTGGAAAAATGTGCCCTAGTGATTCCACCATCAAAATCAGTTGAGATGTATCTCAAAATGATCACCTTGGCCTACTGACAAATGGGTTGAAAGGGTTTCCCTAGATCTGATCTGATGATCGCTCGGGAACCCAGAATGTGTCCGCCAAAAGTGTCGCACTCACAACTCTGGAAAATGCACCCCAGATGATTCCTCCATTGGAATCTAATGAAGAACTAGGTGAAATATGCGCCTTACCTTCCTCTCAACTAGGTCAGAGGGGAATCTCTAAAATCTCCCTGGATGGGACAATTCGATCCACTGAACCTCCTCAGGAGCTGTGCCCTCACCCTGGATAAGTGCGCCCTTGTTGTTGGACCCTGTCTAACTGTTGTTGAAGAATGGTGGAAGACCTGTGTGATCTTCCCGGTGACTAGGGTGTGTCTCTCAACACCGAAATCAACCAACTAGTGTCTTCCTCCTGGAATCCATTGAACTATCTCTCTTGAGATGCGTCTCTCTCCTCAATGACAAGTCATAATCTACATAATGATGAATTAGGTTGCTTTACCCTTCCTTTATAGCTTCCTGAAACCCTAATTCATTGTTGACCTTTTCCCTCCATGTGACTATTACTTTATTTTATTATTCCTTGATTAAATCACTTAATTAATTAATTAATTAACCATTTTACCTCTAAAAAGTGATTTATCCATCCTTATGGCTTCTCCAGCCACTGAAAGTCACTTCTCATCATCTTATAATGTAATTCTCTTCTTCTCGATTCTGATGAGCTATTACATAAAAGGTTTATCCAAGAAATATGCCCATTATGACCTTCTTAGTGAATTTAATTAAGATATGACCCATAATAACTCAAAATTACGGAAATCGTCGGAATGCAACGGAACCAAAGCCAAGTTGTGTGGAATGGATCCTAATGATGAACGATGCAATTCGGGCCCAATAAAACCCCTCAATATCTCTCGAACTCTATGTCACCCCTATTTGGCTACTCTGGTAGGCATAACACTCTGTAATATTATAATGTCCCAAAATGGGAACATTACAGTCCTCCCTGCCGGAATATTGCTTGTCCTCAAGCAATAACATAATCCAACTACATATGATACCAGGGTCCCATATCCACCTGTGTGACACAAGGTAGACTCCCCTCAATATGTGGCCTCTCCAAGTGCTCACCATACATGAGACCCACATGCTCCTGATGAGTAGAATGATCAATGGCCAAAGAATCTTAGTCAACTCCCTGGGCAACCACTCTACTTGAAACTCAACTCCATCAAGCGTTGAACTACCAAGCACTCCAATCCCTCGATCCTATCAGAATGTGAATTGCAATGCCTCGTGAAATATAGTCATGTAACATATCAATACCATGAGTCTCCTATAAATAACACAGGGTCTCGACCCGAAATGAGTCTGTCCTCCAAGACCGTACCAACCCCAACACGTCCTCCACCAACTGAACATTTTGTTGCCATAGTGAGGTACTACAAGACCTTGATGAATCACCAAGTGACGTGCGCCCCCCAATACTGAAGCTTAACGGAAATTCAAAGTGACTTCCCCCTGTAAAGATCCATTCATCTCCATCAATCAATGAAATACACAGCCCCGTAATCCCAGGGTCCCATGCTATCCTCTGATAGGGACCATCACATGGACGTTACACTACTCTGATCATGACTGTCTGCTCAAAATATACATACTGGATCCCCCACTCCTAGATCCTCATACTAAAATACCTGTGAAAATTGGGCCTGTTGTTAAGAAGTTGAACCTGTAAAGCTATCTTTGTGGAATCATCATATTCCCAACCACCTCCATACTCGATCATGAGTATCAATAGGGAGAACTTGTCTCGCCACATAGAACAAGTCCCTGCAAGCCCTCTCAAAACCATCCAAGAGTTAAGTGTGTTGCTCTCTGGCGCAACCTGGGCCATCATAAGATGAAACAACTCACTAACCAAATGGACTTTCGGATCCCATAGAAAAATTGGAAATTCATCACTTCCAAACCCTAGTAACTACTCATGTGTCATACCGATAACTGTCGGAAGCCCTCCATCCTCATCCTAATGAGAATCTGAATTTGTGTCACCCTCTGAGATATTTGTTATCCCATGGCCTAAGATGCTCACCATCACGCACAAGGTCTCAACTGTATGTCTCTGATGATCCACCCCTATCCTGTTGTATGCAATAAAGACACTCTTATTAGGTGGTCTCAGCCTACCAACTCTCCATGTCCCCTGCCACTGTCTATCTCCCCCTATGTTGTTGTCAATGATGAAAGTGTCGGGAAAAGCTGACAGAAACATATGCAATCCATCGTAGGACTGGAAAGTATCATATGCTTTGGTCAATCACAAGGACTTGACCAAAAGCTCGTCCACCGACACCCATGGTAAATAATCGCCTGTACTCATCATTGAACACGAACCATCGGGTACAATAGTAGGTATCTCCACAAACTGAGGGTCAATCATTCTCCATCTATCATCACTCACGCAATTTCTACTGCGATGAAGGTGATCTCCCAGATCTGTATACTGTTGCAAGGGAGAAAAATATCCATGCTCTACTAAGTACATCTCCTCCCTGCAATCCAGTGTGTCCCCCTGAATCCCACTGTACACCTTTCGATGTCTCTGTGAACTACCATGCATCACTATATGCCCATGCATACTCATGTGATCTATTATATACACCTGCAACATCATGGATCTTGGGTGTACTACTGGGTCATCCTCTACATGAAGGTCAACCAATCTCGGAACACAAATGGAAGTGTCCTCGTAACTTCCCCTGGCTCTGGAATCCCCATGTGTATGTGTGTACCCAATTGTCTCAACACCCCTCGTGAAGGGTGGTCCCTGTGACCTATGGAAATCCTCCTGCATCTTCAGATCATATCTCTCCATACTCATCATTGAACCTGGGTGCTCCTCATGCTCCTCCCTCAATTGGTGCTTCACTGCTAAACCACCAACATCCTCTCGCAATGTGGTTGAGGGATATATCTGACTCTATGATGAAATAGATGTAGTGGATCTCTGTCTAATTTCCTCAAGGAGGTCCTCTGATATAGACTTTGATTCCTGAAGGGTTGTCTATTTTCCTTCCAAGAATCTTCATGTGCTCACCAACACATGAGTAAATCGGTCCACCTCAATCCCCTACTCCCTCAATGCCCTATGATACATCTCACCAACCTCCAATAGGTAATCCCTATCCATCAACAATTGTTGGTAGTCGACCCTCATCACAATCACTCTCTCCCTAAGTGTATGGAAGTCATCAATGACAAGTCCCCCATATGAACTATCTTGTTCCATCGAGGTCCTCCAACAATAACCTGCCACCAATGCATGTGTATCATCAATGCATTTAGTGGTTTCCATGATCATGTCCTCACTGACTCTCAACTGTCCTGCCAAGTGTCGTGACTCCTGGTCACAATCCTGTTGAGGTGCTACCTCATGCCTCTCACTGCTAGTGTCAACAATGGAATCCCCAACAACACACTCCTCAAAATATAAGGCACTGAACTGCCCACTATCCCATGTGCTACTGAGTCCTCCTGTATGCCATTGCACACCATCAACAACTGCGACCCCTATCTGAATCACACCATATCATGTATGAGCATTTGTATCCTCCTGTGCACTCACCCTACTAATATCATATGCACCTGGATCCCATACAGATGTGTCCAGACACGTGCTATGGTCATCCCGACCAATAAGGAGTGCATCCTCATCACTATAGATTGATCCTAGGAGTAAGTGTCCCAACAAGCTGTCGGTCTCCACAACCTAGTCCATTAATGGAATCTCCAAGAGTGGTGACTCACTCTGCTCATATTGATAGGTATGTGTAAGGTCAACTATCTCCAAGCCATACTTCTCCTCCTGGCTCTGCAGATCCATATGTTCCTTGTGTACAATCCCCACACAAGGCTCCTCTACCATATCAGGAATGCCACTGATATCCTCATGTGTCGTGGCTAGCATAGGTGATTGAGAAGATGAAACATGTGGCTCGCTCCTCATAGGAAGCTCATCATCCTCCATACATGACTTCTTGGAAGCCATGTCTACACCCATAGGTATTTCATCCAACCTCCTAATCTCATCATGTCTAAGTGCCAACACATATGAATCCTCACAGGTGTCACCACTATGTTGAAGTGTTGAATCCTCAACATTACCTGATAGGGAAGATGAAGGATATGCGTTATCATCCTATCCATCCGACTGTCCCTTAGATGCACAAGAGTCACTAGCCTTATCGGACTGCACTAAATAGGCATCTATGGTTGCATTCACATGCATTTCCTCATCCTCGTTGTCAAAGTGCACCTCAATAATGTGCACCTTCCCTTTACCCCTGCATCTGTGATTTGGCTTCCAAGGCACTTTGCAACTGTAGCAATGCTCCCTGCATCTAATGGGTGTAGGCTCCATCTGTTCTCTTGTCAATCCACTCACTAGTAATGATGTATCTACATCCTTATCTGATTTCACTATTAAATATGGGCAGATTATTCCACGAAAATTTTCCATGCTTCCACTAGTCTAACATTTTTTTTAAACAGGGCGGGATTTTCGTCGCTACTGCCACAAAAGTTCGTCGCAATATCGTCAAAAATCTTAATTTAACCTAGTCGGGATTTTCGTTGCTATAGCGACAAACTTTCGTGGCAATAGTGACGAAAATTTTGTCTATCTCATTGGTCAGTGTTAACGGCTAGTTGACTATTTTATCTATATATACGTGACTTTAAGAGACTTTGCGACACAGTTGCTATAGTTGCGACACTGTTCTTGGTTTTTGTTTGAGCTATTTATTTTTTCCATCACCCACCGGTTGAACAAATCCAATTCTCGATCTACATAGCTCGGATTTTGAACTTGCAAGGTTAGTATGTTATTTTTTATTGATGT
>JZKD02S1674609.1:0-12325 GCA_000966675.3 Picea glauca | reverse complement strand
TCAATTGCAATGAATTGAAAGGTTATACTTGCCTTTTCTAATGTGCATTGAAGAGACACTTCATTCCTAAATAATTTGCTAACCCCATGAATTACCTTGGTTCGATTAAATTACTTTGCTGCAACTCGCTATAACTCTGATGCAACTCACTATAACTATGTTGTAACTATGTTGTAACTCTGCTGCAACACTATGTTGTAACTGTACTTTCTCCTTCGAATTTTGTGTTGTTACTCCACTTGTTGTTACTCCACTTGTTGTTACTCAATATTACTCTGTTGCAACTCACTGTAACTTTGCTGCAACACTTTCTGTAACTCTGTTGCAACTCACTATAACTATGTTGTAACTCTGTTGCAACACTATGTTGTAACTGTGCTTTCTCCTTCGAATTTTGTGTTGTTACTCCACTTGTTGTTACTCACTATTACTATACTGCAACTCACTATAACTCTGTTGCAACACTTTCTGTAACTCTGCTGCAACTCACTATAACTATGTTGTAACTCTGCTGCAACACTTTCTGTAACTCTGCTGCAACTCACTATAACTATGTTGTAACTTTGCTGCAACACTATGATGTAACTGTACTTTCTCCTTCGAATTTTGTGTTGTACTCCAAGGAGGCTACAATAAACAAGTTCGAGAAATGGTCTTAAGATATCACCCATAAATCTTATAAGTGTTGTCATAGTATTGTGTAATATAAATTGCATAATGACTCACTCATGCAATCCATGTGTTTTTTTGAAAGTAATATTCCAAATTATTCTTTGTGTATATTGTCATATTGGTATCCTTACTTCTAATCCAACTTCATGATAACACATGCTTACAATATTTGGTTGATTAGTGCCTTGATTATTTGTAGGGGATATATATATATATATTACAATGTAATAGTAATGCCATATTACAATGTAATATGGCATTACCATATTACAATGTAATATGGCATACAATATGGTATGCCATATTTGATGTAATTTTTTTTTTTAAAACCTAAAGTCATCGTGGCAATATCGACGCAAGCTTGTCGGAATTTTCCACGAATATTCGTCGCATATACAGCATGTGCGTCGTAATTTATTGGCTTGGCATAACTTTTCGTCCCAATTGCGACGAAGTTTCGTCGTAATTACCACATTTCTTCATTGTTATTTCGACGATAGTTCGCCGTAATTGAGACGATGCATAGGGTTAACCGATATTGAAGGTGGTGACACATGGAGAGCTATTTTCGTCGATGTTTCCAGGCACACTTGGATCGTGGATATAGTGACGAAATTATTTCGACGAAAAAAATTCTCGGTTTTCGTGGAAATTGTGACGGATAAGTGTGGCAATATCAACGAAAAACTGTTACAAATTTGCTCATATGTACTAGTGTTTTCCCCTTAGGCTGGTAGGAAAACTAGCTTTGATACCACTGTAATGTTCCTGACTTGACTAGTCTAGGAAATGTTGCTAATGTGTGTGTAGGATCAATGGTTTACATCATATAAATGATCATACAAATAACAAATGCGACAAAGATTACAACGTTTATATTATGATATCTCTGTGGAGTACAAATTTTGAATGTGACTGAATAAAATGAATCACTCAGCTAGATCAAATGACAAAAGGATCTTAGCTGGAATACAATAAGCAAACTAAAAGATAATACCTGATAATAGATGAGTACTGCAGGGTCAATGGATGAGATGGAACTATGGCAGCTCGCACGGTAACTGCTGAAAGTACAGAAAGTTTGCCCTGGTGGCTAAACTTCTTGGAATGGCCTGGAAACTGTCCCAAATAGTGCGCCCTCATTAGCTCTCAGTCCTGATGACTGACTGGCCCCTCTGCTGGTGTGTCTGGACCCCGGATGGATCCCCCCTGGGGAAATGTGCCCCTCTCTCATTGGAAAAATGGGCACTAATGATTCCACCATCAGAATCGACTGAGATGTATCTCAAAATGATCGCATTGGCCTATTGGGAAATGGTTCGGAAGGGTTTCCCTGGATCTGATCTGATGATCGCTCGGGAACCCCGAATGTGTCCACCAAAAGTGTCGCACTCCCAACTCTAGAAAATGCGCCCCAGTTGATTCCTCCGTCGAAATCTGACGAGGAACTAGGTGAAAGATGTGCCTTACCTTATTCTCAACTGGGTCTGAGGGGAATCTCTGAACTCTCCCTAGATGGGACAAGTCGATTCACTGAACCTCCTCAGGAGTTGCGCCCTCACCTTGGATAAGTGCGCCCTTGCTGCTAGACCTTGTGTAACTACTGCTGAAGAATGATGGAAGACCTGTGTGATCTTCCCAGTCACTAGGGTGTGTCTCTCAACACCGAAATCAGCCAACTGGTGTCTTCCTCCTGGAATCCACTGAACTATCTCTCCTGAGATGTGTCTCTCTCCTCAATGAAAAGTCATAATCTGCATAATGATGAATTAGGTTGATTTACCCTTCCTTTATAGCTTCCCGAAACCCTAATTCGTTGTTGACCTTTTCCCTCCAAGTGACAATTACTTTATTTTATTATTCCTTGATTAAATCACTTAATTAATTAATTAATTAACCATTTTACCTCTAAAAATTGATTTATCCATCCTTATGGCTTCTCCGACCACTGAAAGTCACTTCTCATCATCTTATCCTGTAATGCTCTTCTTCTCGATTCCAATGAGCTATTACATAAGAGGTTTATCCAAGTAATATGCCCATTCTGACCTTCTTAGTGAATTTAATTAAGATATGACCCATAATAACTCAAAATTACGAAAATCGTCGGAATGCAATGGAACCAAAGCCAAGCTATGCAGAATGGATCCTGATGATGAACGATGCAAGTCGGGCCCAATAAAACCCCTCAATATCTCTCGAACTCTCTGTCACCCTTATTTGGCTACTCTGGTAGGCATAACACTCTGTAATGTTATAATGTCCCAAAATGGGGAAATTACAGTTGTGGGAGCCGTTCTCACTCAACACGACCACCCCGTGGCATATCATAATGAGACACTATCAGTTGTTGTCCGTAAGTACCCTAATTACGAAAAAGAAATGTACTCCATTGTGCAAGCCTGCCGCCAATGGAGACATTACATCCTTGGGAAGGAGACATTCATCCACATTGATCACAAGCCATTACAGTTCATGCAAACCCAAGGCAAATTGCAGAATGACCGCCATTAGAAGTGGTCAGCATACTTACAACAGTTCCACCTCAACATCAAGTATAAAACAAGAAGTACCAACCAAGTTGATGACTGCCTCAACTGAACTCCAGTCGTGACACTCACCACGGTTCTAGACTCTTGTGGCCACGAAACCTCCGGATGGCCCCACCTCTACGAGACAGACCCTGACTTCTCCACCACCTACCAAATGTTGGGTGCTAACTCAATGGTCGCTAATTTCCATCTTCAGGACGAGATGTTGTGTCGTCTAGGCCATCTATGTGTTCCATCAAGCGACCGTGCGAAGCTGATTTGGGAAGCTCACTACGGTCGGGTGGAAGGACACTTTGGCGTCGAAAAGACAGTGGCAGTGCTGCAAAAACATTTCTACTAGCTGAAACTTCGACAAGATGTTAGAAAGTATATCAGGTCCTGCACCGCCTGCGCCATTTCCAAACCGACCACTAAGAAACAGGGCCTCTACACCCCTCTGCCTACTCCTAACAGGCCATGGGAATCCATCTCAATTGAATACATGTCGGGCCTCCCGTCCACCAAGAGGGGAAACAACTGTGTTTTTGTGGTTGTTGATCGCTTTTCCAAGAGGGCGATTATAGCCGCCTGCAAGAAGAACATCACAACAGAAGCCACTGCCAAGCTCTTCTTTGAACGAGTATGGGTACCTTTTGGGATCCCAGAAACCATTATCTCAGACCATGACAGTCAGTTCCTCAGATCATTCTGGTCAAGCCTCTGGTCACTGCTGGACACCAAGCACACCAAATCCACTGCCTTCCACCCCCAGACAGATGGCCAAACTGAGGTCGTCAATCAGATGGTCGTACATATCCTACGCATGTACAATTCAAAACACCCCCTCACATGGGATGAGAGTCTTCCCTATGTCCAACATAGCTACAACCGATCCCTGCATAGCTCAACTGGCCACAACCCCTTTCAGGTTGGGTAGGGATTCCAACCATTGGGCCCCATGGATGTTGCACTACCCCTGGCGACCACCTCGACCGACTCGTCCCCTACTCCACTAGAATCTGACAAAGCCACTTGGTTCATTGAGCGGATCCAACACATCCGCCAACAGGTTCATAATATTCTACATAAGTCTAATTCCAAGTACAAGCAACACCATGATCAACATTGGGTGCCACATAAGTTTCAGGTGGGCAACAAAGTTTGGTTGCATTTGCAGAAAGAACACCTTACAGGGCCCCATCGGAAGCTTCGCCCACTCTGTTATGGGTCGTACACCATCACCAAGGTTGTGGGTGACAATGCTTTTGAGCTCAACATTCCCCCCTTCCTTGGTCTACATCCAGTCTTCAACGTGGCTCTCCTTCAACCATATTTCCCACCATTATTGGACACCTCAGAGATAACAGAGCAATTGACACCAAAAGAGCTCAAACCTGTTTGCATGGAATAGGCATCCAATGATAATATTGTGGACACACAGATCAAGGGCACTCGACAGCAAAGGATCCATCTTTATCGAGTTGTCAAAGTAGGGCAACTCCTGCACCAAGGCAAGTGGCTCACCCGGGGTCAAATTCAACAAAAATTTCCTCATCTAATGGGGGAACTCAACGCAATGTAGACCATTGCTTATTAAGGAGGGAGGATTGATCTAGATGTATATCGGTGTCTACCCACCTATTCCACTAGCTCGAAAAACAATTTTCCACCTTGGTAGTTTTTCGACAGTTTTTCGGGTTCCAAACTTTCGGGGCCATTTTGAGGCCCTATAAGACATTTTTGGGGGATTTGGGGCCCAAGGGATTGTCAAAGACACTACCATGGGTTAGTAGAAAATTGTTATTCTCAATTAGACCTTTCCAACGGGCTATCGTGCGCCTAAAATGAAAATCATATGCAAAAGTTACGACCTCGGGAAGTTGATGTACTAACTTACCCAGACAGGGCGCACATGACTTTTGGCGCTTCATATCCTAGGGTTAGGTTTTTGGATGTTTATGGTTTTTGACATTCCTGTTTATTGTAAAAGGCCTTCAGAGCCTCATTGTAACCATCTTCTGGCGAATGAGCGTAGCCGTCACATCTCTTCTCAGAGATAAGCTACCACCATTCCAACAAGCTTGTTTTCCGCTGCATTTTACAGTTTCAACTTATTTCCTTGTTGAATAAAAAACCAGTTTTACTGTATCTTTGTTATTTTGTGTTAAGAATATTTTAATAATCTGTATTCATTTCGTTCTGGTCATAAAATCCAGATCATACTCTCAGCAAACCAAGACACCAAGTTTGAGTTTTTGGTCAAATTCAAAGGTTGACCAAGTCAAAGCAGTAATGACTTACTCTATGAAGAAATAAAACAAGTTAGAAGGGGATTCTAACTTCATAGCATGGAAGACAAGGATTGACCTCATCCTTGCCAAGAATAAAGTGTTGGATCTCGTAAAAGGAAAGATCATTGAACCACATTTTGAAGCGGGAAAAGAGAAGGAACCTCATAACGTTGCAATTATGGAGAAGTTCAAGGACAATGACATCAACACTATGAGTATCATAGTGGACTCTTTAAAATACCACTTGATATCCTACATCTCTCATTTTGACTCATCTAAGAAGATGTACGATGCCCTAACTAACCTCTTCTCAGTCAGAAACATTGGACAAGTAATGAGTCTGAATAATGAGCTCTGTGACATGAAAATGAATGATGATGATAGCGTAATATCATACTTTGTAAGAATCTCTCAGTGAAGAGATCAACTACAAGCTATTGAAGAAATCATTTCAGAAAAGGAACTGGTAAATATAGTACTCAATGGCTTTCCCAAGACATGGGATGCATTTGCTGCAAGCATGAACACAAGAAATGAGTATCCCACATTTGAAGAACTTTGGACTTGTTGTGCACAAGAAGAAGCAAGGATTAATGCAAAAGAGAAATCCCAAAATAAATACGATGATCAAGCCTTCACGACAAAGTTCAAGAATTTCAGGAATAAGAAGAAGTTTGGCTTAAGGAAGAAACCAAATCAAGAAAATGATATGTCAAAGATACAATGCTTCAACTGTCGAAAATATGGTCACTACAAGAACCACTATCCCGAATTAAAGAAAATGAAGGAAATAGACGAAGCAACAATTGCCGAAAAAATGGAACCCTCAAAGAAAGCCAAACAGGATAAAACAAACTTCTTCTTCTAGTTAAGGTAACAATATTCTTCATAGTTCTTATACATACCATGTTTACATAGTTCCTGTACATATCATGTATATCTATTTCTTAAAGGATAAGATGGTCAGTGAAACAATACCTATGGAAGAATAACAAGATAATGATTTCTATCACGATGACTACAAGTCAAGCAATACACATGAAAAAGATGAAGTACGTTGACAATCTTTGGTAACAATTCCTATGGAAGCTATTATATAACTAACAACTACCAGATAGGCCGAAATCAAAATCAAACTTGAAGAGACCCAGAAGAAGTCAAATAAGAAAGAAGTCAGTAATAAAGAGGAAATTAGAAAAAGACTTGTGACACCTTGCAGAAGGCAATAAGGATACAGACGGAAGCGTGGACTCTCTTAGATGGAGGGAGCTGATTACATAATTCCAAAAGAAGAGCATGCATTCATGCATGAAGCAAGGATTAGGAGGGAGCTAATCCTAAATGATATGATTCATTGAAGAATCTATAAAGTTTATAAAGTATCTTTCCATGTTCCCCATTGAAATTAGCAACCATAATAAGCAACACGTGTTCAATTTGACTCTAGAAGAAGTCTTCTTAGAAAAGAAGCCTTGAGTATCCTTGGTTTTCCATCTACATCCATGTTCCTATGATGAAAGGAAGATGTTGGAATCTTCAGGAAGAAAGGGCATGGAATCTATAGAAGACTCCATGGACCCAAAAGCTAGGGAGGAACATGAGGAAGAACATGAAGATTCCAAGAAAGAAATAAATTCCAGAACAACCAGTTATTATACCGAGAATCATAAGATGACTAGCTTGGTTTGAACCCACTAGAAGGAATCAAACAAAAGAAATGGAAGTTGTGTATGTAAGAAAACGTGAAAAAGACTTATGAATGAAAGCTTTGCGAGATTCATAACTAGAGATTCTTCTAGAAGGAGGGAGAAGACCATGACGACAACTTGTTCCAGTAAACCAGATATACCTCTTGCAATATCCATGGATTGAAATTTGCATGTAAAAGATTGTTCTTCCAAATAAATCAAATTAAGAAAGAAGCTTATACCAGAAAGAGACCCATGTATACAAATGGAGGAAGATCTTGTATGGATTCAAGTAACTTGATGCAAAGTATCTCATACACAACATAAGTGTGGCGAAAACTTCCTATGACAGAAGAAATGATACTTGGATATGTTTCAGTTTGAGCTTTGCCACAATGTCATGGGCTAGCAAGAAACATAAGTCTGTTGCACTCAACACTACATAAGCAGAGTATATTGCAACTTGTGATGCTTGTACAAAAGCAATGTGGCTCCGTAAGTTGGTTTCTGAACCGTCTAATCAGGTGCTGAATTCGACCATGATATATTAGATCTATGTGAAGCCTTCGAAGAAATTGGTGTTCCATGACAGAACGAAGTACATTGAGATCAAGCATTATATTCTCCGTGATAAATTCCAGAAGAGAGAAGTGGTTCTCCAGTATATCTCCACAGATGAGCAGATAACTAATATTTTGGTAAAGCCTCTGTCCAAGATGAAACATTTGCAGACAAGCTGGGGCTCGTGAAGATGACTTCCTTATTGGAAAAGGAAGTGATTACTCCCAGGTTGGGAGGGAGCATTGATATGTTATTTGATTTATGGACAGTCATTTTCCAGTTCGGAAAATGGTCCAGGATGGGCAGTTGCTTTCCAGTTCGGAAAGTGGTTTGAGATTTCTAATGGACAGTAATTTTCCAGTTTGGAAAATGGTCTAGACCGGACAATCATTTTCGTAATGAAAATGGTCTGATAGATTGTTGATTTACCATAGAGATCGATTCCCCTTGTGGCTGGTGTGGGGGAATGGTCTAGGACAATCATTCTTCTTAGAAGTCACTCTGAGTAGTGGTCAATTAGAATGGTCCACCTCACCGGACAATCATTCTTTTGAAGTTCACAGTTGTGAGCAATTTCAAAGAATGGTCCGTTTTGGAGGTTGGTGCAGGACAATCATTTCCATAGGAAATGGTTTGGACAGTCATTCCCTAAGGCAAACTCATTCTCTCCAAGTTGCATTGTGATTAGTGTCGGAGGAATGGCCCAGTTAGGTGAACAGTCCAGGTTCAACAATCAGGGACATGCATTCCCTAGGGTAGACTCATTCTCTCCAGGTTGCACTGTTATTAGTGCCGGAGGAATGGCCCAGTTAAGTGAATGGTCCAAGCTCATAAATCAGGGACAATTATTCTTCTATGCTTGGGAAGAATAGTCCAGATAGCACATGGCTGATGTTTTACTCTCTCATGGTAGATTCTCTTCCAGGTCTCACAGATGTGAGTGGAAGAATGGCCTAGATGACTCAGTTTGTATCATGATATTTTTATGCAAGTTTATATCATATGATATGATTGTTGTGGGGATCATATGTCTCTAGACAATATTTTTATGCCACTGTGGTGGATGTGTTCCATTGGTTGTGACTATGTGTCACTGGTTAGTAGCCTTGTGCTACTTGGTGTGGTTGTGTACCACTGGATAGTAGTTATGTACTACTATGGACATACATAGTTGTGTTCTATTGAATGACATTGTTCTGATTGCCATGAAGACTATCACTAGTGTTGGAGATGATCACTAGCAAGATGGATAGTCAATACGCCGATGGAAAAACATTCTCCCTATGGAAAATGGTCAAGGACAATCATTCTTCTAGGACATATGTTCGGATTAGAAGAATATTCCTCGTAGCCCATGGTGTAGCTTCCAACATCTGTTGGAACAATTATTCTTCTAGGACATATGTCCGGATTAGAAGAATGGTTCTTGTATCACTCTATGGAGTAAGTGACTTATTCAACATCATGCCTGATTACCTAGATGGAGTATGGTTACGAGAGATGATGCAGTAGATGTTATCAAATGATACTGATAGTGATGATGGTGCTCGTGATTTGATCATGAGATAACCTGTGTAGCTATGATGATGCTATTGGTTGAATGGTCTTTTTGTGCTCAAGACCATTGTCTTTAATACCTCCCTAGCTAGGAGGGAGTGTTGATATTATGGTAGTTGTGGGAGGTATTAACCTCCATGTGTAACCTTTGACGAGACTAGAATATTTTGGGAAGCTAGAGAAACCTTAAACGATTGGATACGAACCCTAGGAGACAAGTCGACTCAAGAGAATATTTAATATTGAGTTATTAGCCTCCAGAAAGAGAAGTCGGCCCAACCAAGTGAGATAGAGTAGTATAAATAAGAGGGCGCTAGAGCTCATTTGACACACTCTCTCTCACAACTGCATAAGACCAGTTGTGTGCAAGTTTGGAGAGGAGTTGCAGTTGCAGCTACTGCAACTGGCAAATTTTCGGTTTTGGCTTGGACTTTCTCTCAATTATGGTTTGGACTTTCTGCTTGGTACACTAGCTCTTGAGAGAGGTAGGCTACCTTGGTTGGCTATTGGGTCTAGGGTTTGCTTCCAAAATTATTCTCTCTGTCAAGGTTAAGGTGCTCAAGGGTGGCTTCGGCCTATGGTTGGGTGACAATATTGCTATATCATCTATGGTGAAACAAGCACACTTATTTTTATAACAACTTGGACCACTGGAAACTCCTTAGAAGTTCCTTTAATTGGACAAAATCAGAAGTATAAGGAAATTGCAAAGAGACACAATAAATGTGAAGAGCTTGAAGAGTTTTTCCAAGAACTACAATTTTTTCAATGAATGGAAGGTCCTTATGTCACCAACTTTTAATTATTTTATGTAGCATTCGTAAACAACACTCCCAAATATTTATGAGAGAAAGATTTATCCCAAAGGGAATTCCCAAGTAGTAGACAATGTTGCCATCTCGCATACACTTCCATGGTTAGGTCAACCACGATGGCTTGTCCTCAACACCAATCAACCAAAAATTGGACTTCGTGTAACTAATTACTGCCCCACCCATAATGTAAAATATGATGAGACATTATAAAGTCATATCAAATGAATTTTGAGAGAGATTATTATATAAGAGATAATCATCAACTATTGAGTGCTTTGAGCTTCATGTAGGAGGTGCTAGGATAAATCACTTAAGTTGGTTGCCTTTGTTGTGTACCTCATGTGATGTTCCTACTAGGTCAGGTGATGTAATCAACGCTGACAGGTTTGCATTGGGTACCATCCGTGAATGAAGGGAAGTGCTTAAGGGTTTCCCCATGAGGTGTTCCTTGGAAAAAAAATCATTAACAAAATGGTTATTAATCACCTCAACCCCTAGGTATCAAAGTGCCTTTGATCTATCCCTGAATTCTACTAGCCTCAAGAAGATAACCCAATAAATTTATATCGAAACCATAAGGATAATGTGTAAGAGGGCATCCTTGTCCAAGAGAGCCTCATTGATTGAAACAAATGTTGAAGGATCAAAGAAAATAACATTAACTATGGACATAAAGCAATGACCAATCCTTAATTAAGATATCACACTAGTTATAAAAGAGCAATATAATCTATCACAAGCCTCATCAAGATCATTTTTTAGCAAAGAACTTGTTAACTAGACTCTTTGGCCCACTCAACCTTCTCCCAGGTTGTCAACACTTTATTAAGGATTTATTTGCTCTAAAAGAATCGTGTTTGCTAAGGTCAAATAATACAAGCTTCTGCCCATTTAATTCTCATAACAAGCACCTTGCTTAAAATCTCATAAGATACATGAAAACAATAGATAGGACGCTAAGCACCAACGTGTCCTTGACTAAATTCCTAGGGATTAGTTTAATCAATCTTTAATTCACTCATTCTCCCTCAATGAAAAATTTCTTAGCCATGCACAACATCTCCTAACCAACCACTTTCCATATCAGTTTAAAGAATTCAAAGGGAATCCCATTTACAATTACGTCTTTTTCAATTCTTTGTTTTGTTTAAAGTTTCCAAAATATCTTCTCTAGTAATTTCAACCCCACAAAGTACCTCTCAAAGCTCCAAAATTTAGAAGGGATAACTTATTCACATGCTTCTTTAACTCCGACAAAACTATTATCCAAATGGTACTCAATAAATATGTTTTTAAAAGGGAAAATCAAACCTTTTTCTAATATTAGGCAAGTTCTCCACCATGACCCCCTCATGATTCCTTGAGTTCATTATTTTTTGAAGTGTTTTTCCAGATAAAAAAGGTCAAAATAAAATCTAGAGGGTTTATCACTTTCTTTAATTCATTCTAAATGGTCCCTAACTTGATTCCCTATGTATGATATTATTTCAAGTATATGAGAAAATGTCATTCTTTAATCTCCTCCTCTTTGAAGGAAACGTTATATAGGTCCTCTTCTAAAAAGTGAGAATCTATGCCAATCTTTGCTTACTTTACTTTTTTATTTTTTGCTTGGATTGAGTGACTATCTTGACCCAACCAAATAAATTTAGTAGTTCTTCTAATTGTTTCTTCCCACTATAAGATCCATCCAACTTTATCCCGAGACCCAGGTTAAAGGTCCAAAGCCTTGGTAATCGACGAGTAACACTTCCCATATTTAAGGTGCAAAACATTGAGTTTCAAAGACAATAAAGTGGTAAGGGAAGATGAATCCCCAACTTTCAAGATCGACATTAATGGAAACACTTCCCATATTCAAGGTGCAAAACATTGAGTTTCAAAGACAACAAAGTGGTAAGGGAAGATGAGTCCCCAACTTTCAAGATCGACATTAATGGGAGATGACTTACACTTACATACTATGTGAATGTACACACATAATTCCCTCGACTATTTCTTTGATATTGGCTTATCAAATGTAGATTAGATATTCCCTCAAAACTTTAATATGGTTGAATGAAAAGGATTTTGGACCTAGAAAATAATTCTTGAATAAGATATGAGAGGAGTTTTAGATTTTTTATATTAATTTGAAAAAAAAAACATTTATTTTATGAAAAATAACTCTCTTGGTTTAATATAAAAAAAAAAACAAATCACATAAATAA